>LR140328.1:0-11556 GCA_900659605.1 Tisbe holothuriae | reverse complement strand
ACTATCATCATCTCTCCGTGGTTGGCACTCTTTGGTACATGTATCCCCTCGCCCCCGGCACATACGCCGGCAGTATGAGGAAGAACGAGCTGAACAGCTGACACGCCTGAATGATGAGCATGATGGAGCCCATGACGGCGTCCAACCGGGAGACGTAGTTCTGCCACATGGTGAAGTAGGCCACGGCGTACATGGACGGGACGGTGAGGATGAGGATGCGGAACACGGCGAACAGCTTCTTGTCAAAGTCCTCCTGGAAAAGTAACATTTTACGATCGGAATTTTCATCCAGGTTTTGTGCATAAAACAATCAATCCTTGGATGAACATGATTATATAAAATAATAAAAATACATCAATAATAATAATTGAGCGGACCTTAGACGTAGTTGGTCATTATGAAAGTGGTCTTTATAGTCAATATTACCCTTTTATGCTGCTGTCCCAACGTGAGTCTCACACTCTCCACAACCGTCATGAGCGCCAGAATGCCGATCTCGTTGATGAGCATGGTGGTGTCATAGTTTGCGCCGAGCAGCTTGAACGCCTTGTACATCAGCAGGAAGAACTCGAGCGCGGCGAAGACGACAAAGTAGTAGATGTTGAAGTAGAGGAGGAGGGCGAACGTCAGGTGGTAGTCCATGGTGACAGAGTTGGACGAGTGCCAAAAGCTAATTTAGACTCTTATTATTATTACCGGCTAATCACTACTAGACTCACTAGGTACTTATAATTTTTGACAGTCTTCAAAATTATACACCCATGATGATTAATTACCATGATTCTTCACTTAATACATGTCATATTAGAGACTTAAAAGTCAGTCAAGTGCATTTTTCTTATTTTTTTCCAACCCTCATCTGTACTGTAAGCTGAGTTTGGCAGCATGCAGGCAAAATAACATAAGAGGAAAGTTGCACAGCTTTCCTGCATTTGAAACACTCAGCCCCGAGAATATCATCGTTTTTAACAAAGACACAGAACTGAGTCATTTAACTGAGAAGAAGGGTGGGTTACATTTTTCAAAAGATATCTTTATATTTACAGAGAAATCATGAATAAAATGCATAAAACTCATCCATATACATTCTTCAATCTTCATGTTACATAAAATAGCACATGCTTACTAAAATATAATTAAACACATGCGCACATAAACATCCTTCTCGTACGCATAAGTTCTATGAAACAATTTCATAACATATTAACACAAATATAAATAAATTAATGGAACCCATTATTATCTACAAAAGTAAACCGTGAGCTTGCGCTCTGCTTTACAGTTCAAGGCCAGAAATCCGCGCATATATAGCGACAACTTTTGAGCAAATCAGGCAAAATAGCTGAGCTAGGAAAAAAAGTCTACTTGCGATGTGGAGTTGTCGGACAACGCAAAAAGCCAAGAAAGAAGGCAGGAGGGACACGAAAAAGTCGAGCATGTTCGAGGACCTTGGGAACAACTTTGTATTGCTAAAAAAAGTACCATAAAATTACTATTTTAATGCATATTTCCGTTGACATTACCCAAGTGATAACGAAAATAGCTCCTAGATTGCATTAATATTAGGCTGAGTTTTATACTGGAACTGGAAAAAGTAGCCAGATTTTGAATTTTCCCCTGGTCATTGGAAACAACACGGAGCTGAGGGCAGGGATGCTGTTTTATCATCGGATTGCCAGTGGTTGAAAATAGCATTGTTGTTCTCAGGCGACAAGACATGAGATCTGTCCATTTATTTTAAGAAACTCTAGTTACAATTATTATGCGCCTATTGAATGTGCTCAAGTAACTTTTTATAAACGACTTTCTAAGAGTGGTGGCATGAGATAAACTTTGGCACTTCCTTCATTTGTATGTATAGTGTCCCCTGTTTCCCCCGCTGGTCTGTCTCTTCCTTCCCCTTCCTTCTCGTTCTCTCTTTCTCTCTCTCTTTCTTTCTCTGCTGCTGCTCCTGCTGCCTGACTGGCCCACAATTCCTCGGCTGCCTCAGCCTCACTGCACTCGCAGCAAGACTCAGCTCGTCTCTGTTCTCTTTTCTTTATTCTTTTTCTTTCTTTCTTTCTTTCTCTCCCCATTGAGCTGAGCCTGCTTGTGTTCCAGTCCGTCGTGTAACTCAGCAGTCTCTTGAGCTTTTTTGGTCTTTTCTCGCTTCTTCTCGCTCGTCCACAACGTGATTATCGTGATCCTCCTTCTCAATCAACCCCACAGTCCACAGCGACATCACCATCCTCCTCATCAGCGTCAACAGCTCCCACAGCCGTGTTTGAAGCCACCCGCGACCGCGTGAGGCCGCCGCAGCTTCGTCCATTTGAGCCCCCGGAGCGTGTCGTCGAACGCACCTCCGGTGTCTCCTCCTACGTGTCACAACTCACAACAGTGTCCAGGGCAGCTGGGATTCGATCCCCTCGCCCCATCAACTCCAGCCAGCAGCGCATCGTCGTCCCTCTCGGTGGCTCGTTCCATCTGATTGATGATGTCGACTGGCGGCGGCGACACGACGTCCGCTGGACTCAACTTTGGTCCCCAGTGGCTGAGGGCATCCTTTGCAGAACAGCAGCAGCAACAGCAGCAAGGGCAAGGTAAAGACTAAAGAGACCATCATAACCTCTATACCCAGGCTACTACTATGTAGCCTGTCTATGCAGAACCACGGGGCCAATCCTTCAGTTGTATAGAGTTCTTCTTGTTCCAGGCCATGGTGGGCAGCAGCACTTCCAGCAGCAGCAGCATCACCACTTCTCTTCTGGCTCCCACCCCACTTCCCAGTTCCACTCTTCTTCTTCTGCTTCTTCTTCGTCCCAGCAGCACCACAGCAGCGGAAACAACCACGCGGCTGGCGGCGTGAGCACCAAGCTGAGCGCGCTCAAGCTGGCCGAGCACCGCTACGGGAGGGAGGATCTGCTCGCGCTCTACGATGGAAGTGCGCAGAGGGAGATGGGACCGCCGCCAGGGGAAGAGTGGCTCAAGAAGTGCAACCTGTGGGTTAACCAGGCAAGAGCAAACATCTCGTCCATCGAGAAGAATGACACGCTAACATTGTTTCTTACTTAAAGGTGCAAATCCCTCTGAACATGAGAGGCTCGATGAGCGAGGAGGAAGAGCGCGCCTGGAGCAGGGGCGCCAACTCCGATACGAGCCTCCGCACGTACAGCCGTAGGGAGGAGCCCCGCGGCGGCGGAAGAGGGGCCGCGCCGGGCGGCATGATTCGCGGCGGCGGCGCTGGAAGGGGAAGGGGATTCGAACGCCATCGCTCCGTCAATGAGGAAGAGGAATTGGAGCGCGGGGGACCGCCAGGAAGGGGAAGAGGTAAATAAAGGACGAGAGCTATAATAATATTAGAGCGTCCCGTAACTGGATCTTTTATTCCAGGCCGTGGATTCGACCGTTCTCTAAGTGGTGGTTGGTTCGAGCGTGGCAACGGCCCGTCCAGTGGAGGGCCACCCCAGGCCGGCGGCGTTGCTCCCGCCCCAGAGGGTGGTGATCAGCCCGGTGCGGACGGCCTCTCGCCGCGTAAGGGCTACACGAGGGCCCCGTACGACGACTGGAGGAAACCCGCACCAGGGGATGAGGAAGGCGACGGCTGGAGGAACACGAGTGCTAGGGGCAAGTGGAGCAATAATGGAGGAGGGGCTCCAGGTAAAGATCATTCATTGAGCATAAAGAGCTGACCTGGTGTGTGACATTTTGATTAGCGATATTGCAGGCAAAGCGCAATAAATTCGCGATGGTAATAAAAGCGTATGACGTTAACGAGACTAGTAGCAAAATGTGTATAAAGCTGTAAATGCATGCAAGGATAACAAAAAAAATTGCATGCTCTCAATTTATAAGCCCTTTTTGTAGTTCATAATATTTTAAAATGCCTTTTTTTCTTTCAGCTGGTTGGAGGAATGATCGCTACGACCGTGACCGCGACTACGTGAACGGCAACTCTCGCTGGAAGGAGCCTCCCGCATCCCGCGGAGGCCGAGGCGGCGGACGCGGGTTCGGCCGCTCCAACTATCGCCATCACGATGACGACCTGCCAGAGTGGGCCAGCGAGGAGTCCGGAAACGACCGCGGCAGCTTCGACTCCGCCGGCAAGTTCCAGGTTCCAGGCCGCGGAGGGGCGTCCGGGCGTAGTAGTGAAGAGCGGGAGTCCGACCCTCGTGGCCACGGTAGGCACGGTTCCGGCAAGGACGCGCCCTCTGCCGCCGACGAGCAGTGGGATGACGAGGACAACCTTCTTCTGGAGGAGGAGGTTGACCCCGATGACCTGCCGCCGAATCAGCGAGAGGCAGCGACTGCCGCTAGCAAGATTAAGAAAGAGCCGTCGCCGAACCAAGAACAGCAACAACAGCAACCTGACAATCAAATTCATACTGACGATCGCGCTGACCAGGCGCACTCTCCGTCGCCTCGCCAGGCGCCAGATGTGGATCACCACCAGCATCTGGACGCCGGTAATCTCGTCTCTAGGCTTGTGGACGACGACGAGGACGACGATTATGACAAGAAACAGCAGCAAAAACAGCCGTCGCCCAAAGGCCCAAGTGCCGACAAGAGTGGCAACAGCCAAGAGCAGCAGCCCGGCTCCTCCAGCAACGGCGCTGCTCCCGGAGCCCCTCTTACCAACGTGCAGTGGATCTACCTTGACCCTCAGGGTAACACCCAAGGCCCGTTCAGTAACGAGGACATGCTCGAGTGGTTCAACATGGGCTACTTCGCTGGGGACCTCATGCTGCGCCGGACTGAAGACGAGCGCTTCCTCACGCTGGCCGACGTCATGTCCAAGGTGTACAACGGGCAGATTCCGTTCGGTCGAGGCGTCCCTCATCCGCCGGCCATCAAGGTCAAGCAGGAGCCTAAAGAAGAGCCTGGCGCGGGAGCCAAGGACGACGGCAACGCCGCTGCAGTGCTGGCTGCTCAGGAGGAGGAGCTCAAACAGAAGTTGACCCAGGTGATCCACCAGATGCGCCAGGGCACTCTTATGGTGCAGCAACTTCAGGGTCAACAGCGAATTCTTCTCCTGCAGCAGCAGCAGACGGGCCTGGGCCCCGTCGAGCAACAAGCCCTCATTAACAACACAATGCAACAGCAGCAGATCCAGCAGCAACTGCTGCAGCAGGATGAGCAACTTAGGCTCCTCCAGGCGCAGCATCAGGCACTTCAGCAGGCTGGTGAGGAACACATTCGGTTACAGCAACAGCAGCAACGTCAGCAGCAGCAGGCCGAGCAGCAGGCTCAGCTTGAGGCTCAACAGAAGGCACAGCACGAGGCCCAGCAGAAGGCTCATCAGGAGGCGCTTCAGAAGGCACAGCAGGAGGCCAGGGAGGAGGAGGGCCGGCGCCAGCAGCAGCAGAAAGAGGCTCAACAAAGACAGGAGGCACAGCAGAGACAGGAAGCCCAGCAGCGTCAAGAGGCTCAGCAGCGGCAGGTAGAACAGCAACGCCAGCAGGAGGCTCAGCGTCAGGCGGAACAGCAGCACCAGCTTCAGCAGCAGCAACTCCAAATGCAGCAACAGCAGCAGCAGCAGCGCGTACAGGATCCTATTGAATTGCTCCTCCAGCAGCAACGTAAGGCGCAATTGCAAGACCCCAACCTGCCTTTCAACATCGGCGGTCGGACATCGCAGCAGCAGCAGCACGATCAACAGCAATACGACCCCATCAAGTCTCTACTGACCCAGCTTCAACATGAGGGCAGCCCTCAGCACCAAGTACAAGAACAGCAGCAGCAGCCACAGCACCCAGAGCAGTCTCCCAGCCCGTCCAGACTGGCTGCTTTCGGCAACTTGCAGCAGCAGCAGGCGCCCTCAGAAGGAATCTGGGACACCACACCTCAACCTGACCAGCAAGCTCAGCCCAATAACGCCTGGGGCAACGTGGAGCAGAAGATGGACACGATGTTCATCTCAGAGCCAGGCCAGCGACCTCAGCAGCACTCGGCTGGCTCTTCCGACGCCGCTCCGGTCGACGAAGACTTTGTCAAGCCCAAGTCCAACGAGCGCAAGGACAAGAAGTCTAAGAAGGCTGAGGAGCGCCGTCGGCAGAAGGAGGCGAAGCGCAACGCGGAGGAGGCCGCCGGCCAGTACATCCCCGGCATGGAGGGCACGCGCAAGCCGGATGAGCCAGTGACGGCGGAGAAGCAGCTGCAGGAGGAGAGGGAGGAGCAGCAGCAACTGGCGTTGCAAAAACTGCAGGTATGAATATGGGCATCAATATTTCACCATTGTATACAAAGGTTTCATTTGATATGATGAAATCGGACACTATATAAAAGTTAGTCATAAAACCTCTGATGTTGTAGGAGGAACAGCGTGCTATGGTCGAGCGCGAGGAGGCCAAAGCCCAAGAGCAGGCAGCCGCCCGCCGCGCTGCAGAGGAACGTGCGCGTACCCAGATCAAGCTGGCTCCGTGGGCCAAGTCCACCCAGCCCAACCAGCAGAGCGAGCAGGCCGCACCGACGGGCGCGCCACAGGGTGCCAGCCTGGCGGAGATCCAGCGGCTGGAGGCTGAGCGCGAACGGGAGCGTGAGATGCGGGAAATGGAGCTGAAGGAAGCTCAGGCGAAGCATCTCAGGGAGCAGGTTAGTAGTAGTAGATCAGCGACAACTTCGTCAAGGCGTCGAAGAGTAGATGCAATATGTATTTCAATCGTATAGAGGAACCACATATGTTTTATAGAGATTTAAACACCAACATACAGTACAGTACAGTAGTAGTGTTGGCAAACATTTGAATTAATTTGTTATACGTCGAACTTTGAAAGCTATGAATTTAACGTAAATAATTTAATGTTTAATAACTGGTATATTATTTTTCAGGAGGAAGAAGCTCGTCGCCGTTCCGCCCGCCCCAACTGGGCCTCCGCAGCCTCTACCGGCGCCCCCGCCCAAAAGACCCTCGCCGAAATCCAGGCCGAGGAGGCTCGTGAGGAGCGCGCACGCCAAGACAAGCTCCGTGCCGATCGCCAAGCGAGGCAGAAGGACATGTCTCTGGCATCCGCCTCCGTCTGGGGCAACGCCTCGGCCAGCCTCAGCTGGGCATCCAAAGCGCAGGCTAACGCGGCTCAGCAGCAACAACAGCAACAGGCTGCCATGCTTCAGCAGCAGCAGCAGCAACAACAGCAGCAACAGCAGCAGAGGAACCAGCAGAAGCAGCAACAGAAGAACAACGGTGGCGGCTTCTGGGACGAGACCCCAGCGCCTCAACAGCAGCAGCAGCAACAGCAACCACAGCAGCAGCAGTCCAAGAACAACAAGAAGAATAAGAACAAGAACAAGCAGCAGAGGGAGGAGGAGACTGTTGCCGCCATCTTCAAGGAGAAGTCTCCGCCCGCCAATGAGTTTGAGTTGTGGTGCGTGGGTGCGCTCAACTCGCTCAAGGCTGAGGTGGACATCCCCACTTTCATGGCATTCTTACAGGACGTGGAGAGCCCTTATGAGGTAATTGAACGCTTCTCGAGTTTCAAATGAAATCCTGTTTTTTTTTATAAGTTGAACCTTTTGTTTCAATGTTCATTTGTTACAATATTCTTTCTGTTTCAGGTTAATGACTACGTCAAGAGCTACATCGGCGAGGGCAAGTCCGCCAAGAACTTTGCCAAGGAGTATCTCGAGCGTCGCTCTCGCTACAACGCCTCACTGAAGGCGCGCCACCAGCATCACGACGACGACCTGCTCATGCCGGCGCAGGCCATCAACCCGAACAGCGTCAATAACAATGACGACAACGGGGGCAACGCTAACGGGCAGGGCATGAACAATGCCAGAGCTGGTAAGGCCTGCTAGATTTGATTATTTGTCCGTAATATGATCTTCTTAAGGCTGTTTTAATCATGATTCATTTTCAGCTAACTCTAACGGTGGCTCCAACTCCGGCTCGTCCTCCTCCTCCGCCGCCAGCCGCAACAAGAACAAGAAGAAGGCGAAGGGCAACGGCAAGAAGGGCAACAACGACGCCAGCCACCTGCTCGGGTTCAACGTGACCTCGGGCAGCAGGGTCAACGCTGGAGAGCTCGACTTTGCCTGAGAGATTAAACATGAAGAAGCTCTTGTGTTGTGTAGTCACGGGGTAAATGGAACGTAATAAGGGGATGATGATGCTGTGCGCTGCTGCTGCTACTTAAAAAGCAGTATTTTTATAAATATCTCTCGGTCTCTGTACATCTTAATTTTTCTTGCTTTCCCCCGTTTTCTAAAATGATTTGAGAGATTGATTGATTTCTCTCATGTTGACAGACCCACAATTTTCCTGATGCCAAAAATAGGTACTCTTGCGGTACTAATTATTCACAATGTGGGCTTTGTTTTAAACGTCTATTTTTATGAAAGCTTCCAAGAAGCGGAAATTTGAGAGAAAGTAATAACAATAAAACCATGGCTCAAGAAGAAATTGCATATAATTATACATACATCCTATCACAAAATGACTAAATTTAAAGCAGACTTGTTGCAGATATCTATATTATATATACACAGAAATTGGCTCTAAAGAGAGGAAGCAGAAAAGAAAGATGATTCCAGAAACATGAATGATATTTGGGGTTGACACGGTGAAAAAAGGAACAAATATACGTTTTACAATAGGGTTCAACTCCTATGATGGGGACAAAATCGCATTTGCATTTATTATTTGTATATTATTCATTGTCTTCGCATACATTTATTATCAGATCGGTATTATATTACGTTGTCTCACTGCACGGAGCATCGGGAACGGAGGCTTCTTAATTTGGTATCTGATACAAAGTTAAACATTAAAAAGGGCAAGTCGTATAATCAACGTTGCATTGTTTCTTAAGAACTTCTTCTAATTCCCGTTAATGCAACAACTTTTGATTGAAATTATAAAAATGTATCAGCTTGCAGCCTTTCTCAGAAACTTCATTTCCCCCCTCAGATCCGACGGCTGATGTTGAACCCGCTGCAAGAAGAAACAATCGTTTGAAACATGATACTATTAATGTAGCATTATTAAAACATATAAAACGGCGTTATCAGGGGGTTGAAAGCCCCAGTTGACGTACCACCATCATCCCGCCTGGAAAGAGTGAGTATTTGTAGTCGATTCGAGATTGGTTTTGAAAAACGGTCGTCTGGTGTAGGATCTTCTCTGCTTTGCAGAAGCTTATGCAAATCTGGAAGAAGGTTAAAAGAGCGTCATTTGTCTAGAGGGCAAAGGTCCAAAGGCTGTTTATGGCCTTCATTCTGTATCGACTGAGGCTTTATTATTATTGTTGCTACCAGAAGCGGGAAAGAGACAAAAAAGTTTTTTTTCCGCGAAGAAGAATACTTTATTGTTGGAAAGTAGAAAAGTATTAGGGAGACATTATCATGAAAATTGCAGATAAAAGATTGATTGTAATTTTAATACTAGAAACTAGTTTATCACATTTCCTAAGAAGGCTCATTTTAATCAAACTTGAAAAGTGTAGTTCTTCAAATCAATTTTTACTAAGCATTCACTCATCTTAATGCATTATTCAACGTAATTAATGACCTTGACGAACTCTCCGGTGATTGGCAGCTGATAGTCAAACTCATCATTGAGATGCACGCTCTGTCTCACTGCCATCACGTCCCCGCCGAAGCTGAGCGCCCAGCCAAAACCGGTCTCCTCACGGCTGATGCTCAGCGTGCACGCGGCCTTGCCGAACGTCTGCACCAGGCTAGACTCGGTCACCCCGGTGTGGAACGTCACCTTCGAAAGGATGTCTGGAAAGAAATGATGTATTTGTCAGCTTAATCTGAAAGTTTAGAACGTTCTGCGCTTATTTTATTAGTAATTTTAATTGAATTTCCTTCCGCGAAATGGTATTAATTGTCTAACATTGAGCTTTCTTCCAGTGCTCCGATTCCTGTTTCTCGCAGTCGTCCCGGTCATCGCTGTCTTTTTGACGGTTCAAGCCAGTGCAGCGTGAGTTGCTGTTAATTATTGTTTTACTTATTAATAAAATACTTCGAAACTATTGTTAATTATTGCAGCGTGCCCAAAGTTCCCGAAGGCTTCGCGAAATACCAACGGATCATTGACAGTGAGCGTTGCATATTTAATAAATTAATACAGTAGACCCATGAACCTACTATATAATAGCTCTATGAGTAGACCTTAAAATTATCAATGCATTGCAGTGACGAAATGTCCCCATGCCAAGACGAGTTCCGTCTTCGGAGTGTTCCAGGAGTGCATCGCCATGGACAGCATGCTGAGCAAGAGCATGGGCAAGTTCAGGCCCTGTGATATCTTCATCAGGGTAAACGAATTTTACAACCCTCCTTCCCGTCCGTATCATAAATTAGCGGTACCCTCCTTCCCGTCCGTATTGAAAACTAATCTCCTCTCAGATTGCCGAGTGCCTCGTGACGAAGCGTGATGTGATCTCCGAGTGCTACTCGGAGGAGAGCCTCCGCGCGGCCAAGGAGATCATCAGGGAGGACATGAACACGGCCGCGTGTGAGAAGGAAGAGTTCAAGGTGCTCGAGAAATAGCCGAAAATCAAAGTATGGAATGGATCTCTTTTAGATTGAATGTGATATGTTAAGTTTCTTTTATGCTGTGTTCGACTCTACCATCATGTTTTCACTATATAATGTAATAATGTTAATATTTGAGGAACATATTGATTAATGAAATACATATTATGTTAGACTTAAGGAAATATAAAAGAAATTAAAGAGTTAACTCACTTGCAAAAGCCTTCTTGTGAATCTCGGTGACACTCCCCGACGCATGATGCAGCTCAAACTCCCCGCAGAAGAGAACGGCCATCGCCAGCTGCAGAGTCTACATGATGATCAGAGACTACACTACAGCACTACGCTTTCATTGACGAACTGGAGAGAGAGATATTTTCTGCAAAACTGTCCCACTGATTGTCTCCGGTTGTGCTAAAATATATCAGAACGTTTGTCCTTCGCAAGGCATATCAAAAGCAATATAAATAGTTTTTGTCCGCCGGGCTGCAACCTGCAGAGAAAGGCCACAACTGCTGGTCTCTATTTCCAAAAAGCGCGTTTTCCCCCTTTCTCTCTCTCGTCTTTATTCTTTGGCTGGAACTTCCAAGTTCATGTTGTGCGCTAATTAACCTTTTTGTTAATTCTTTTCAACAACTTTAGCTCAATGTTGAGACAGGATGAATATAAAGTTGCTATCTTCTTCTTCTCTCCAGCCAAGTCTGCACTGGAAGTTGGTTTGCATGTCGGGGTTATTATTATTATTGTTATTACTGCCGCCGCCGCTACTACTATGACGGACTGTTGTAGTAAAAAAACTAACCAGGAAGGAGGAGGAAATAACAACTGCAAAGGAAGAAAGAGACCTTGAGCAAATAATGACTTAATTCAAGACCTACATATTACGCTTTTTACGTTGTGCCCTTGTATTGATCGGACTATCGAGCTAACGTAATACGATCCCGTAGGGTGTCTGTTTTCGTTTCACTTCCTGTATTTTCCCAATAGTAATATTACGATTGCTTTGTTTTCTAGCATTTACTTGGGACAAAAAATGCTTATTTTTGCTCCATAAACGTTTCCTAAATTATAGTTTTCCAGTCACAGTGGTTTGAGTTCATT
>LR140327.1:0-17605 GCA_900659605.1 Tisbe holothuriae | reverse complement strand
ATAAGATCAAATTGTAAGCTCAGGAGGAGCAAAGAAAGAGAAAGAAAAGAGAAAAGTCAGCCATTGTAAGCCTAAACTCTCAACTGTGAGGACCCAATAGATTTTATCTTAGAAAAGTACTTTCAAGGCAATTTCTAGTCATTTGGGGGGCGAGGATTATTCAACACTTTGGTATTTTTAATTACAGACATATCGCTCCAATACCATAGTGTATGGAAGTCCTGCTAGCTAACCATTCCGCCATAAGCTCTCTCCAGCCGAGATTCGTTGCAAAATTTGGCGACAGTCACACTATTGTCCGCATTGCGGCAATAATTACACTTGTAGGAGTGTGTCAGATTCAGAATCCGGGTCGAGTCGGTCATGAACGCCAGTACGTTTCGACTTGGCCCAACCTACCTTTAACCTGAAAAATCCATATTGTCCCGATTGCGCCCTTAATGTTGCACTATTGTCGCATTGCGACAGTGGCACTAATGTCACAAATGTGACTAGCTGCAACGAATCTCAGCGGGCTGTCACCGTTTTATCTGTTTCAAGGTATGAGCGTAAGTGGTCTCATCAAGGCAAAATGGGGGTTTATGGGAAACTTTGCCCTAGGGATGGCCGGTGCTCTCCTCGCAATGCTCTACGCTATCTTTATCCTTAAGGACAGCATGCAGATGAGGCCTGCTGAGGTGATTACAGAATTAGAATTGTATTTAGTACTGATTAACAATAATGAATTACAGAAGGCTTGTATTGTATTTACCAAATTATTTCCTCTTTATCCATTTTCGGAATAAATATATTACTATACTAAATAATTTCTCATTACAGGTCATTGAATTGATGGCACAGAAGAAAGAGAAAGAAGAATTGATTCGAAAAGCACAAGGGTTGCCACCAGTTGTGGAGAAAGGCAAGATTAGGTCACTCTTTGACTTTGGGTGAGTTATTCACTTAATCAACCATAAATAATATTTTGTGATATAAACTAGTCTGCATAGTAACAGCTTTGTGACCTTCTAAACATTGGAATTTTACATTTATTTGGCAGGAATGGCATAGTTAAAGGTATTACAATGACATAATAATAAACTGAATTACCCCTAATATTACATTAATTTTTCCCAGAAAACGATTAAGTATTACTTTTAAATGTAATTTTCCCCGTATTGAGCCTTTTTTAAAGTATGCTGTATCATCCCTGGCGTTATCCAGGGCACTACCTTTTGGTTGATTTGCCAGACATGCCATGACAGCAACTTTGATATTTTTGAGTAGCATAGGGGGGATTCAAACCCTCGACCTCCTGGGCAGCAGGGACAAGCAACTTGCAATCACAACTACCACGTTTCCTCTATTGAGCCATTTTTTAATATTTGCTATGCATCCCTTTTATATATTTTAGGGCACTCCCTTTACAGGTTCATTGCAATAGCACGCCCACCAAGGGCAAGTCCAAGAGGAGCTCCTGCTGGGATTGCCAGTGGTTTCACACCTGTATGGCTTAAACTGGGTGTAGCAGCTTTTTTGGCGCATTTGAAACATTCCAACCTCCGGGTCCGGGATTCAAACCCCGGCCCCTCTGCATGGAAGTCTTGCACGCTAACCATTTTGCCACAAGCTTGCGCCCATTGAGCCTTTTATTCTAGCAATGTTAAACGCGCCTTCTCCACCACCTTCCAACGCCGCAACCACAACATGCGCATCTACCTCCTGCTCCTCGTCTTCATCTTCATCATGGAAATCTTTGTCCAGAATGGAAAGGGTCCGACAATGTTCCTATTCATCAGGAAGGAGTTCAACTGGGATGAGCAGACATTTGGCATGTACATGGCGTTCTTTGGGTTTTTGGGCATGTTTACACAGTATGTGGCAGTGCCATATCTATCAGGTGGGTTAATCTGATTAAAAATGGCATTTGAACAACCTTATTCAATTCGGCTGTCCAAATGATAAGAGTTCTTGAGACAAAATTGTAACTCTTCAAATAAGCCAACAAAGACATTTAACATTTGTTTTATTCTCTTTACTGATACAATTCAAGGATGATAAGAGGTTAAAACTCTTTTGAATGTATATTGTAACCTCTTTATAGCATTAGAACAAACAGATTTGGCACCTTTTGCTTCTTATCATTTGGACAGCCGAATTGCTTTGTGAGTATAATAGAGAGCACACTTTTCTAAGATGATTAGAATTGCTGTAGTTTAAGTTGCGCTAATGGGTCACCAGTCCTACTAATAGTGACATAATCATGCTTCCAAGTCTTGTAAGACGCCTGTATTTTCAGAAAACCGTAAATGGCGTGATTCAACCTTGGGCATCCTGGCAATCTGTGGCAGCACAGTCCAACAGATCATCATGTGTTTCACCAGACAGGACTGGTAAGAAAGAGTTATCATGTTTGTTTTTTTAAATATTTGCTATGCATCCCTTTTTATATATTTTAGGGTACTACCTTTTCAGGTTCATTGCAATAGCACGCCCCCAAGGGCAAGTCCAAGAGGAGCCACTGCTGGGATTGCCAGTAGCTTACCACCTGTATGACTTAGACTGGGTGTGGCAGCTTTTTGGCGCATTTGAAAAATCCATCCGCCAAGGCCGGGATTTGAACCCCGGCCCCCTTGCATGGAAGTCTCGCACGCTAACCATTCCGCCACGGGCTTGCACCCTAGTTATCATGTTATTAATAACCAAAGATGAACTTTTAGCCTTTTCTAGGTGTTTGTATATTGGTGGTGTCATCGGATTCCTATCACCCTGCATCACCACAACATGCCGGTCGCAGATCACCAAGTGTGTTGGACCGTTTGAAGTGGGAGCAGCCTTTGCCGTAACGGGAGCATTCCAGGTTATAATATATGCATTATTATGTTTAAAAAGAACAAAATGATACACAAAAGTAACATCACAATTTTTGCTTTCTCTGAGATGGGCTGAAATGACAGTGTAAAATAAATTGGCATAGCTTCAGCAGCTCTCTTTGTGAACATGATTGCACTGCCATCTACTGGACAGAATAGTAAATGCAGCTGCCTTATATAGCTAGCCTCATTGTCACACCATATTAGTACCCTCCTTGCAACTTAAATTGTTTTATGCTTAGACTACTTCTTTATTATTCCCTATTACTTCCAGGCCATGGTGCCCCTAGTTGCCAGCCCCGTCTTTGGCTTCATGTACCGGTCCACCATTGAGACCCTTCCTGGAGCCTTCCTCCTCCTCTCAGCAGCAATCTATGTCATGATCGCAGTCCTGCTCCTCATTGTTGATTTTGGAACTAAAGGTGTTGCTAAGAAAATTGCTGAGGAAGAACAAGAGCAAGAGGTGACCAAAAAGATGGTGGCAAAGGCATTGAGGTCAGGTGGTGATGTTGAGAAGTTTACATAGACTGAAAATACTTTTGTGTTCAAAATATAACCTATTAATATTCAAGATTGCGACAATAATAACATTCCGTACAAAGTTGTAAATATACAATAGTTCTAATTACTGTAAAATGATGTCTAAGTAAAGGTGTATATTTGTCATATATTTTATTAATCTCTCCTTTATAATGGCATATTATAACAATAATTACATGGTACTTATGGTAATATCAATAATCTCTCTTAAATATGTTAGAAGTATGTATGCATTATTTCTGAAGTACTTTCAACATTATCATTAGTTTATACTGAAAATAGTGACTTTCATATACTGTTTATGCTTAAGTTGGTATTTTTATGGAAGATAAAAATAAATGTCTTCTTAGAGTTTTGTATAGTAATTGTATCTTTAATGTGCATGTTTAATATATTCAAACCTTGGCAGCAATAATTGCATTATCTTCAACTCGTTTTAAAGTACATTTCTGTAGGTATGTATAATTTAAACATATCATAATTTATTTACGTTTGGCACTACTGTTTAATATCTCACCATGGCAGGGTATTTCACACTTCATGGCAGTGTCCAGGTGTCACTATTTGTGCCATTATAATACATTTGGCCCATTAAATATTGTATTTTATAACTCTCTATAATAAAAGCTAAGAGAACTGGCTTATATTCATACCACCGCTTAGCCCAGATGAGCTTATGGTACATGGCCCAGAGCTTTCAGCAGCAGTGAATGTCTCAACTTTCTGGTATGCTGTAATGTCTTGCTCAGATTCAGCTGTCTCTGAACATGTTATGCATACACTGCCTGCTTTGGACTTTCTCTCAGCTTTTATTAAAGAACGTTTATATTCAGCTGTCTCTGTCCATGTTATTCACAAGGCTACAACAATCTTCTGGTGGACTTTCTCTCAGCTTTCATTAAAGAGCTTTAACATTTTGCACGGCTAATATTCAGCTGTCTCTGTCCATGTTATGCACAAGGCGTTGACAACTACAACCAGTCTACAGTAGACATCTTTCTCTCAGCTTTCATTAAAGAGCTCTAACATTTTGCACTCTCATTACACATCAGTGTTCAAATACGGCTTCCTAACCGTGGCTTCATTGTTTGCCTCATCTTGTAACAGAGCCTTCTCTTCCTCTTGTGAACCCTTCTCCTTTTCCCCACGGTTCACAACAACCTCAGACGGCTGACTCTCAATCGTGACCTGATGCCGGTCAGACCGCTCCAGCTCCTCTTCTTCAAGCCGCAGCCGCTCATCCGCCTCGCGCATCTTCTCCTCCATACGCAGCCGCACATCCGTCACCGGCGGCGTCGGGGACGCAACTGCCGCAGCCGCGGCGACCGCAGCCACCGTCCTGTAAGCAAGCATTTAAGTTTTTTTGTAATTCAAATTGTAATTCATTACAATAGTCTGGAAATGTAATAGTAATAGTAATTTGTAATTCTAAAATGAACCAAATTACAAATTACTTGTCCCCGTACATAGCTAAAAAAAAGTTGAGATATATGTTGCACATAAACTACTTTCCAATGCCGAAAAAAATCTTGCCCATTTTTTATTGTATAGTAATTTGAGAATGTAATTTGTACTTTGTAATGCAAGCATTATGAAACAGAAATTATAATTGTAACAAATAACACTTATTTGGAAAAGTAATTGTAATAGTAATTTACAGAAAAATATTGTAATTTAGTCATGCTTGCCTGTAAGTCGTCCCCAGCGGCAAGTGATCCGACTCTTCCAAATGCGGGTCATCCTCCGCATCTGACGCCTCCATATCGCTCTCCTCATCTTCCTGATTCGACTCAATCAGCTTGTTATAGAGGGATCTGTACTTATTCGTGATTGCAGCCATGTACTCAGCGCTGTGGACCGGGCATGCGGCACCAGCCGCAGCAGGTGCGACAACAGGCGCGTCTTGGAACGAGACTGACTTTGCACTGCTGGTGCTGTCGCCATCTGCCAGGATTGCCGTCTGCCTCGTCAGCTTCGGCTTGTCTACAGCGCCCTGCTGTACCTGCTGCTTGAGTATCCGAGCGGTCTGCGTGCGCTGTGCGAGTGCCGAGTACTTGCCATTGCCGTTTGCCGGCTCAGTCCGGCCGTAGCCAGACCCTGCCCGGCCGACGCTGCTATTGTTTGCAGTGTCGCTGGAGACTGAGCTCCGGCTCATGCGCCATGTGTTGGTTGAGTTCGATGAGGCTGAGTCGCGTGAGGAGGACATTTGTGAGTCTTGGGAGGGTTTGCGGGTGACGGTCCAGGAGGCGCGGCGGCGGTGTTGGCGGCCGCCGACGCCGCCTGGGAAGCGGAGGCCGGGGAGGCAGGCGCCGTGCTGGCGCCAAGAGTCTAAAGAAATAATATGATCTTTGAATGAGTATGTGCAACAATATCTTAAGATCTTAAGAGGCTACAAATTCGGAATTTTATCTAAACTCTCAGAGTTACGTAATTTGTAACTGCTATGAAAGTAGAAACTGTTACTGAACTAAAAGTTTTCCCCTGGCCTTGAAACAAATTAAAAATTACTAATTGAGTTACTATACTTAAATTTCTAGAAATATTTTCAAGTTATTGTTAGAAGGTACAATTGGTTTTGAGTTAGTTAAGCAGCTACGCAAGAAGGTTATATAAACTCCTTGCAGCTACGTGTGGTAGTTACTCATTTTGCCGAGTTAACCCAGTAACAAAAGTTGAGTAATTCTTAATTTCCTGTATATTATTTAAGACTCCGTTCAGTACCTGATCTCGACGACGAGAAGTTATCCGAACTCTCACTCGCATTCCCCCTCTTCCCCCTCGCATGATGCCCATGCCTATGGTGATGATGATGATGATAATGCTTCCCTTGCTTGTTCTGAATCTCAGCAATCTGCGCCGCGTAGCTGCCGCTGCTGTTGCCGTCCGCGGGCGCGTCACCTCGAGCGCGCGCGCCGAGGCCGTTGCCTGCTGGGCCGGTGTTGCTTGCGCTGCCGTCGCGGTAGCCGTAGTGGAAGAGGTGCTTAATGCGGCGGATGGGCCAGGCGGAGGCGAGGCGAGCGGCAGGGGTCTGGGGTTTCTTGGTGATGGTGCAGCTGGAATAGGGAAGAATAAACGGTGAGTGTTTGTGTAGTTTGTGCCTTTTAAATTCATCTAAAATATCTATAGTTATCTATATTTATCTATATTTGCGTTCTTGTGCCCAAATAATATTAAAAATGCTATGTCATGAACGCATTTGTTAAGGCTTTATATACTTAAATAAAGAAGATCCTCATATTATATAGCATTTTGAATGTATTCTTTGTTATTCGCTAAAATGCGCCCACCATTGAGTGAATGTTTATATTTTAGACCAGCCCAAAAGAACATAATAATCAACTACTCTCAGGGTTAGTAGTGTACAAGTCAAGTTTATTTGAGACTTGTCTGACTTAATTGTTACCTGCAAACAGTCCCCTTTGAATGTGAATGAGTCCCACTTCCACTATTCACACTATTTGTATTAGCCGGTGTCTGCCTGTTACTAAAGTTTGATGAGTGTCTGCACCGTCCAATGCCCCGCGTCACCCTCGACTCCTCGATGGCCTTGCAGACATAGACACAATCTACTTATAATAAATCATTGTCTTACCTGCAAACAGTCCCCTTTGAATGTGAATGCGTCCCACTTCCACTATTCACACTATTTGTATTAGCCGGTGTCTGCCTGTTGCTAAAGTTTGACGAGTGTCTGCACCGTCCAATGCCCCGCGTCACCCTCGACTCCTCGATGGCCTTGCAAATCATGACGCAATCCTTCTTGAACTGCTTGGTGAGGATTGCGTACAGGAATGGGTTGCAGCAGCTGTTGAGCGGGAGGACAAAGATGGTGAAGACCTTGGCCTGGAATTGAAATTATGGCATGTTTCAACTTAAAATAGTAAATTAGTCCTCTGAAAAAACAAATGCTATTGTACACCCAAAAGTGGCTTATAGGGTACATAATTCCATTGATTAAAAGGCTCAATTTCTAGGATAATCTACACAAAGTAACTACAGATCCTTGAGAATAAAATGAATAACTACTACGTACCGTTTCCAGTGAGATAAGATGAAGTCCTCCACATGCAGTGAGCGAGAGGAAAGCAATTGGCAACCAGCAGGCGAGGTCGGTGAAGACGAGCAAGGCCATGCGCTTGGCAATACGGGAGTCATTCGAATTCCAGGCCTGGAAGAGGGATAACATTTTATATTACAAATATATTTCAGTGGCGTCTAAGGGTATTTTACTGCAACAACATCTTTTCAAACTGCCAACTTAAGTGATGATCAAGCCATTGGTACTGTTTAAGGTAATCGGAATTATCTTACTACTATGATTAACACATATCCCCTATTGAAAATGTCACATCTATAAAATAATAATATAATTAGATATAACACCTCACCTGTGACCCTCTAATAGCGCAATACATCTTCAAGTAGCACCCCATCAGGATACTAAACGCCACACCATTCAACAGCATCAGCATAATGACATAAGTCTTGCTAATGCCGTCCTCGGTCTCAAACGGGAGACAGATGGCAAACTTGCGGTAGTCGGACACCCCGATGAGTGGCATTGCGGCCATGATGAGGGCAAAGGCCCAGCCGGCAGCCATGATGTAGCTGGCGTTCTTCAGGCTGAGGCGCTTGTTCAGGTGCATGGCGTGGGTGATGGCATAGTTTCTGGAGTAAATGAGGGTTGAACATATTAGGTTTAATGGGTTTATTTATGTCTCTAAGCTAGTATATTGCATTAACTTTAAACTGCATATAGACCTTTAATTAGTATACTGTAAAAATAGTATTTCTTACAATTAGTCTACAGAAAGTATTATCTTAACAATAATTCTAGCATTGGTCCGTCCGCTTGTGCCATATTTAACAATCTACGAGTTGTTGCTTGACGGTTTTTTTAAATATCACTTGCAATTAATTTTGCATTCTGGTACCAAGATTTATGATCTTATAAAATGGTCTTAGCCATGGAAGTCTCGAATTTCATGTATCAGCAAAAACATTTCTACCTACCTCTCTAAGGTGATCACAGCCAACGTGAACACAGACAGCTCTGAAGAGAGCACTCCGCAGAATCCAGCGAGTTGGCACCAGGGCGAGAATTGCCAGGGAAGGGCAAATTTACGGAACTCTCCCAGAGTGGAAGCGTCTACGACAGCAAGGAAACCTAGAATATTTTATGGTTAATAAGACACATTATCGTAAATATAGTACATGAACTAAATTTAAGAAGTAGGCATAGCTTTTACTTGACATATTGCCCTTTTGAATTAATTAGATCTATTTTTTAGAAATAATGTATAATGAATATCTACAATACTAAGTACTCGTACTTCTCTATATATGTTATTATAGAGACTGATCTGATCTCTACTTGACAATATCTAGATCTACAGTTGATCCGTAACAAAGAAAAAGCTAAAAAGTATGGAGCATGGTTTTGTCTGGCTGTCTTGTTTTAACCATGGCATGCATGGATGCAAACTCCATCTTATAGTAAGTTGCCATATGCAAATTTTATTTATGCTCCTTACCCAGATAGAGTCCCATGAAGAAATCCGCCGCCGCCAGATTGCACACGAGGAATCTTGGCACGTCCATCTTGCTCCGGGATGCGATCAGGACGATGACGACGCAGCCGTTGCCGAGGAGAGCGAGGAGGAACACGATCCAAACGGAACACCTGAAATCGTAATAAAATCAAATTTACTGCAACTTGAAATATCTTACTGGTTTTGTAAAGAACATGCTTTCACTATCCTATCTCAGCTGTCCAAATGATAAGAGTTCTATATCCAAAATTGTAACTCTTCAGAAGAGCCAACGAATACTTTTTAACACATGTTTTATGCTCTGTATTGATACCATAAACATACTTAAGGTGTTAATGACTCTTTCAAATACTTTTTAAATATGTTTTATAATTAAAACAAACATATTTGGCATCTTTTGCCTCTTATCATTTTTGGACAGCCGATCTGTATATTTGTGTGGGACAAGCAATATCTGAACTTTGCGACTATTTCTCTTTATAACCACTATTAAGTTAAGGATGTCCAAACATAAGCTCAAATTTTTGTGACGCAATTTTTCTTCGTTATACGTAGTACAGGACTGGTGTATTGATTTACGAATTTTAATCTAAACGATTTAAGTTAAAATATAATCTCCTCTCACCTGAGTGTCCACCAATCAAAGAGATCATTACACGGCAAGAACGGTCCCGGCGTTGGCGCGCACTCTATGCCCGGTCTGGGTGTGGACAACACCAGTGAGTCGTATAGTTCAGGAGTGAAGCCGGCATCGAGGTTGGCCCACAGATCGTTGGTGCTCGCTGTGGAGTTGACTGGAGAAGAACAAAAGAATGATTAATTAGCTACATTAGGATTGTGACTTGAGCTGCTATTATTAGGAGTGCATGCAAATCTATGGGTTGAAGCACCGGCTACTAGAGCTCTGATATGGTGTCGGTGTTTTGAGCAAGATTAGCTATTGCCATATATATTAATCATTAGTGCTACCAGCTAAATCATGTATCATTTTACGAATTAATTTAATTATTACTTTAAAATAATACATGGAAGGGTATTAAGACTAATTTTATGGTTGAATGCATCATTTAAAATGTAATTGCTAGTGAGGCTATGTATGCTTGATATTTTGGCAATTTTCTTCAGGGTGCGTCTACACCGGAATAAAAAAAGAAAATTTTCTGAATATTTTCTCCACCTGCGCAGTGGGGCTGAGCTAAAAAGGGAGGAATATTTTTCTCTGCTTCCTCCCTTTTTTACTACTGTTGAGGAAGATATTCCGAATATTTTCTTTGTTTTTATGCTAATGTAGACGCAGCCTCAAGTATCATTATGTCCGGAAAAAAATAATGTCTTGGTTTGAAGGTATGCGCACCTGCAAAATTAGTCAATTTACTGAACTCACCATTCCAAATGCTGGAACTATTCTTATGCCAGAACGAGTGATCAAAGGCCCCCTCCCCAGGGAAGAACACGTCCTCCTTCAACGTCCCACCAATATCCGAATAATCCAGCAGCACATTATCATATGTCGATCGCATGAACTGGCAGCAGTGATAGGCATAGCTGAATGTGAGCATCTGGACGTTGGGGAACCGCTTTGGGCCAGGGAAGTCCTCCAGTTTGGGGTTATATTCAAAATATATTGACACTTACCACTCCAAATGCTGGAACTATTCTTATGCCAGAACGAGTGATCAAACGCCCCCTCTCCGGGGAAGAACACATCCTCCTTAAAGGTCCCACCGATATCCGAATATTCCGGAAGCACATTCTCATAGGTCAATGGCATGAACTGCCAGCAGTGGTAGGCATAGCTGAATGTGAGCATCTGGACGTTGGGGAACCGCTTTGGGCCAGGGAAGTCCTCCAGTTTGGGGTTGTTGTGCGTCTTGATGTGGAGGAGGGAGGTGAGGCCTTCGGAGGGGAACGTGGGGAAGGAGTTCACGCCGAGGTTGCTAAAATGGGAAGGAGAGGGTTAAGAACTGTATTCGGATTGCTGTAGCAATTACAGTTACTACAAGGACACCAGCTGTTTGACATATGCAGAAAGGATGTTTACGTTTCAATGAACATGACCTTTAGAAGTAAATGTTGTATGGTCCAAACAGACGACATAGAGAAAACCATTGTACAGCGGCAATCTATTTATTTCCCAGCCCTTAGTTTCATGTAAACAGTGGGAACTCAGAGCTGAAAAGCCAATAGATTGCCACTGTACAGTACAGCCAGTCCAATCTATATAGTCATCTGTTTGGAGATGTACGTTTTAGGATACAACCCGTACTCAAGAGTACAATCTTGTGTAGCTCCATAGAGTTTCTAATAAACCGATTAAAATCATAGACCATTATTTCCTGTTAGCCTTTGGCAGTTTTTCCTTCGACCTCTGTTCAAATATGTGCTCATCTCGTTTAAAATACGCCTTGTTTGAACAACCTTCAGTGTCTCAAACACACTAGGGTTGCCAGTTTGTATTATTTTAGTGCCAAATTCTCAGATACGGGGACCATTTTGAACTTGTTTTAGAATGAAATGGCAACCCTGACTGTCTATCACACACACACTTCCTACTTTTCAGTGCCCGCCGAGTTTCCCTCAAAGTCCGCGTGAAAGTTCACGCCGTAAACTTTGCGGGAAAGTTCACATCTGCAAGATTAAGTACATAAGATGCAAGAATAAGGCCTGTTTGAAAGAGCAAAAACACCTTATTCTTGCGTTGTATTACCTTAATCTTGCATGTAAACTTTCACTCAAAGTTCACGGCGTGAAGGTAGCACTGAACGAAACTCGGCGGGTGGTTATCTGATAGCCATATTTTGCAGGGAAAAGTTTTGGGAAAACCAGGTCAGCATAAAATTTGAGATATGTGTGTTTTAGGAGGGAATCGAATTACACAAGATGATGCAAAAGTAAACAAAAGTCTGGGAGATTGAGACATGGATATGAAAACCATGGATGTGAATGTTCTTTTCAAGTAGTAGTATAGTGAGAAATCTTCATAACACTTAAATAAAAATCTGATCTTGGTACTTTTCATAGATGTTTACTTCTGCATTATTCAGATCGGCTGTACAAATGATAAGAGATTCTCTGACCAAAATTTGTAACTCTTCAGAAGAGCCAACAAAGGCTCTTAACATAGGTGTTATGTTCTGTAAATAATGTATAAATGTACATAACATGTAAAGGACTCTTTTGAATGCTTATTTCAAGCTCTTTAATAGAATTAGAATATACATATTTGACACATTTGGCTTCTTATCCTATGGACAGCCAAGATACACTTTATTGTGTCATTTTTAGTTTCCTATCCAGTGATCTAAGATCAATGATTATCGGGTCAACACCATTTGTTTGGACAACATTTAGCCCACTTTTTCTTCGATTTATTGAAGGCTCTAAGTGTTGATGTAAGGTTATTTTTGGCAAAGTAAACTTACATGTCCTCGAGTTTTTCCAGGTCCTTGAAGGCTGAATCGTGGATGGATTTGATGTTATTGTTGCTTAAATCCCTGAAATGTATAAAAGTTATTATTAATAAAGGCATATTGTAAGAGATGTGTTACTTGATTAAATATATATGCAATCATGTTAGGGAACCCACTGGAAAGCGGACAGCTCTACAATACAATATCAAAAACACATTCTAGAAACACATTTTTAAATTATTATTTAACAAAGTTATTAGTATTAAACATCTAAAATGCCATTTTTATTGTCTTAATCAACTAATGAACTATTCAAAAAGTGCATAAAATTGCATACATTTACTATTTTGGCGGAGTTATACTGCAGCTTAAAATGTTAGGCTTAATTTTTTATATAATTATACTGTAGAGCTAAGTTACAGAATATACTTTTCAAAATTATACATTTAAAATCTTCCCGCTCAAATATCTGGTCCAGAGGGCGCTTGGGTCCAAATGGTCCCCTGTGTTTAGTATGACTCATATATGAACGTACCATAAAGCTGCCTGTACTGTTAATTGAGGCTGAATTAAGTAACTAATATTTTATAGAATAGTGCTGCAAAAGAAATATGACATTTGTTCCAGCAAAAAAGTTATACATTACTGCATATTTAAGGTCTTAATGGTCGTATATGACATATTAATGTAAATTACTAAACTAAATGTTCTCCCTGATCCCATCTCTCGTGCACCATTTTACAGGGTTGCTAAGTGATCAATCCAGATTAATAAGATTGATTTAACTATATTGCAAATTCTCTTGAGCCTATTGCATCTCAGTATGGTTTATTTGATTTCATAACAAGTATTATTTTGATTATTATATGTTTAAAAAAATGCTATTCCATGAATAGCTTTTGGCTTATAAATACTGTATATCATTCTGGCCGAACTAATATTAAACCCTCTACCGTCCCTATAAAGTAGTAGTCAATTGACGCATTTTGAGAGAAAGGGTTGGTTTCTAAAACTTCAAGCCCTTGCACCACACAAATACATAATATAAACTTAAATATTTTTTTGCAGCAGCTTTAGAAATATTTTAAGAGCCGGACCACGTCGTTTTAGAGCGGTTAGAAGGACCAAAAAGAGAGAGGAGAAGAAAACTGAGTAGACTGAGTGCAACTGTACTTAGCGAGAGCTGTGCACCCACTATTACTGACGCAAATACGCAAAGGGATCAGGGGAAAAATATGAGACATATGGATGCCTGTTACAAAGGCTTTATCTGGTCAAATAAGGCATTTTTCGTAATGTACCTTTCATAAAATGTGTTGCTAATTGCAATTTTTAAACATTAAAGTATATATAAGCTAATTTTATGCATTAAATACTGATTATGAAGTCCGTTAAATTGGCCTGAGTTTGCCTGAAGACCGCCATTTTAGACCAATTGGACGCCCACGCCATCTGGACGCATTTTGTACGGCGGGAAGATTTAAAATGTATAATTTAACATTGCATTTTTGTATAAGTATCCCATATATATAACTGCATATTTAGCTAATATAATACTCTTAAATAGTACTTACAGATGTTGCAACCCTCTCATCCCTTCAAAATCATTCTCCCCAATCTCCTCAATCTCATTGTGACTCAGGAGAACATCATGAACAAGGTCGAGATTCCTGAAGACGGACTCGGCCGTGTCGTTGTTGGCAGTGGGCAGGGTCAGGGTCTTGATGCTGTTGTGGCTGAAGTCACTATAATGCAAAGTATATTCGTGTTAGACATGATATCTTATGGGCAATAACTATGTAAGGATGTGTCTACATTGGCATAAAACGATGAATATATTCGGTATATATCCGAATATATTCTGCACTTATTTGCCAATGTAGACATGGCCTAAGAGTTACATGTTCAAAGTGAGTTAAAATTATAAATTTGCTATGCTATGTACTATAATAGGCAAATCAATTCAAAGGTTGATTACATGATTTTCTGCGTAAAAGTTACACTCTTTGCTGTATTAATAGCACATTTTTTAACTCTATATATCAAAGCCATAGGTTTAGTCTGTTAATACTTACACTAATCTTAGGTTCCTGCACCTCGACAAATCCGGCAGCGCCTCCAGACGATTGCTCTTCAGCTCCCTGGAAGAAGAAGAAAATGAAAATAAACGTTTGTGAGCCAATGTTATGTTTGCCTTCTATTAAAACTGTCTGGCTTTTTTCTCCCAGGAGTCTGGCTGACCCATTGATGCGTGAAAAACGCAATTGTTGGTACTCTCTCTGGAAAGCATCTTTGGAAGCTCTCTCTATATGGAAGCTTTGGACTGTATACTATACTTTACTGGTTATTTCTGGACCATAATGTAGGCCCTAGAAATGACAGTGAAAAGTGAAGGAATAATGATATTTTACTTTATATATATGTTGCTTGACTCTTTGCTATTACTGGCTTTACTTACTCTTCATAGTAAGGTTTGTACTTTATGAACAAATAGTATATTTTTCCCTGTGTTCTACCTTGAAAAAGAAGCTTGCCTATCAGAGGCAGTCACTCTGTTTATATAAACTAAATAGAATTTGCCTAGCACATATATCAATTGTTTCAAGTAAGAAACAAAGACCAAGCAAAGTGATTCATTCTGCATTCAGGACTCAAAAGGCCATAAAACGATCTATTTATAACATCCAGACATTCCATCTAAAATATTCGCCTGTCTCCAATTGCAAAAATGTCTGCAAGCGACATTCAAGTGAAAGCAAAGGCTCGGCTTGCTTCCGTTAAATAAGCAGATCAGGGTTGCCAGTTTATCGATTATGCTGCCAAAGTTGTCTATTTTTGGCTCAATGTTACCTTAATTTTAGCTCAATATTGGCTGCATTTTAGCTTAAATATAGCTTTATTTTAGCTCAAAATATAAAGTGCCTTATTTTAGCTCTAATTAGCACAATTATAACTCAATGCTAGCTTAATATGACCAGTAATATTGACTTATTTCTGAAAGAATGGCATCCCTACTTTGGATACACTGTCAGCAATGCGCTTTCCATGCATGAATGTCACTCAATTTTATAACAAAGTGACTTTAGCTTTGGAAAGTTGAGTGCTTTTCGCATCAGAAGCCCTTTCTCTCTCTCTCTCGCTCTTTCTATAACGCGCATGACCTACATTTCGGAGAAGAAAAATACCCCCCAGAAAATCCACTCACAAAGTCGGGCCAGAAATCGAAACCCATATAGAGCAGGAACGGTAGCTAAAGCCCTCTGAAAAATCTGCAAAATGCCTAGGTTATGTATTGGTTTTCAAATAGTGTTGCAAGTGCTACTAAAATAGCTCAGATGGTACAAAAAGGTGATAAAGCCATTTTTGCTCTCTCGCTCTTTTCGTACAATTTTTTTCTACCCCTACTTTGGCCGGTCGAAAATGGAGGTTCCTATAAATCGTAGCCTTCAAACAGGCGGTAAGATGGAAATATAGCTCTCGTCTAGAGTTGTAAATTTCATGAAATCTGCAAAAAAGAAGGTTAATTGAAAATGGTAGAAAGTCACAAAATGAGCTTTTGCTTTACTAAATACAAGTTGTTCTATAAATTCATGGCCTTAAAAGGCTTTGTATTCTGTCTGCGCTTGCATAAACATAGATTAATTGTATCCCTGACACTCTTTCCCAGATGGTAATATATTACCCAATGGATCTCGTCTGCTCCTAAAAGTTAAACAGGCTTTCCCGCCGAGTTTCGTTCAGTACTACCTTCACGCCGTGAACTTTGTGTGAAAGTTAACATGCAAGATTAAGGTAAAATTAATACAATGCAAGAATAGGGGGTTTGAGTGGTTTCAAACAGTTCTTATTCTCGCACCACAATTACCTTAAACTTGCGGATGTGAAGTTTCACGCAGAGTTTACGGCGTGACCTTCACGCCGAATAGGAAGTGAAACTCGGCGGGTTATTGTTCTAGCCTTTCTTGACATTTAACGAGCACAACGTTCCAGTATAATAATTTAGCTACTTTCCGCATCAATGAAAAAAAGTAAAAAAAAACTTAATTTGTATAATATTGCATATCTTGCATATTTATTGAATCTTCAATTTATATGTTTTTGTTCATCGTTCATATCAGCTTAAGCTAGACTTCCTTCTGTTCAAACTTCAAACCATGTGCGACATATATTTGCTGTTGTACATCTTGTAGTTATTGTACATCTTATTGTAATTGTTCTTGTACATCTTCTTGTATTTATTGTTGTACATCTTGTTGTATTTATTGTTGTACATCTTGTTATAATTTTTGTTGTACATGTACTTGTAATTATAGTACTTATAGTAGTCATCATCCACAACTTCTTGGTTCTCGCACGGACATGTTCCTTGACAGCCCATTTGCTTTAAAAGAGATTAACACATGTTAGCTTTGACTGATTATTTTCCCCCTTCAATACCTTAACTTGTTCAGTTTAGGATTAGTTCGACTGTCCAAATGATAAAGAGTTCTCAAGCCAAAATTGTAACTCTTCCAAAGAGCCAAAGAAGACTATAATCATATGTTTTATTCTCAGTCTCTACTGATACTCTACAAGGTACATAAGAGGTTAAAACACTTTCAAATACTAATATCTAGCTCTCTATAAAATTAGAAAATACATATTTGGCACCTTTTGACTCTTATTATTTGGACAGCTGAGTTAAGTTTCTTAAAATTCTCATTTTTATTAAGTTAAATATTTACCTGGTTCATACATCCAATGACACAAGCAGTCCCTTGGTACGTAATCCCATCCTTGGCACAAAAGTTAAATCTCGGGGTGTAATAATAATAAAACTGTCTCTCCCAAGCACAATGTATCCTCGTACAGGACGTATACAGCTTCTGAACCTGGTATGGAATACTGGGATCAACTCTCCGGGGAGCATTATCTGGTTTATCTCCGCTTTCCATGCTCTCATGATTCTGAGGCGCATATCCATACCACTTTTGAACTCCTTGCTCATTATTATCCATCAAGGTATTCTGAGGGCTGTAGCCACCACTAAGAATTTCTTGGTCATTGTTAATTGCCTTGTACGCTCCCCAATTTTGATTTTTAGTCATGGAATTATGGTTACCCTCTCTATATAACATAGTGTGGCTCTCTTCTGGTTTATGGTCAAGAACGTCATGTTCCATGCCGGCATGATCCTGAGGCGCATATCCATACCACTTTTGAACTCCTTGCTCATTATTATCCATCAAGGTATTCTGAGGGCTGTAGCCAC
>LR140326.1:0-17623 GCA_900659605.1 Tisbe holothuriae | reverse complement strand
TAGCTTTAATTCTATCCACGGCTATCCCATTACTCTTGAACATGATAAAGAGTTGAAGAAGAATAAGAAGACATTCAATACATACACACATATAAAATGTCTGTTTCATATGATCAAATGTATCTCATTCCAAAAGATGAATACATGCAGTTACAATCGGTCTCACGTGATCATGCACAACTTGTCGATAGCATCAAGGGGGATGTTAATGGAGGGCAAGTGAATCATATTGAAATTGGAGAGGGGGGAAAAGTGGTGATAAGACCAAACGATATCATAGCATCATCCCCCACGAAAAAAGGAAAACGGAAAAAGGTTAATGAAGATGGTGATGATGATGGAGGGCTGCTCTCGCTTGACTCCCACCAACATTGGCCTAGACCCGAGGGGAGGGAGGGAGAAGAATTTGAGAATGAGGAGGGAGGAAATCATCATAACACCACCAACATGAATGCGCGTGATTCTAAACCTCTTCAGATTTCCCATGGGATTCAAACAGTGTCTCCTCCCTCAATTTCCTCTTCATTTTCTCAAACGAAAAATAACACATTGGATTCAGCTGGGACACAAACTGATTTTTCCCCTACTGCACATGCGCTTCCCCAGGCAGATTTTCGTTCGAGATCATTATCATTACAGCCATCATATTCAGCATCAGCTTCTTCTTCTTCCACTATTTCTCCACCCGTGAAACGTCTCTCATCTTCAACAGCGTCGTCGTCCATATCGCAAAATACACACGCTCCTTCCTTTTCTTCTCCCCCACACACTACTACTTCTACTACTACACATGACCAGTCCACTTCACAATCATCACCTCCTACATCACCAGCAGCAACAGCTAAGATATATATTCAACCTACAGCAGCTACAGCAAGGAAAAACGAAATTTTAAAAAGGATACGTGACCAGATGCAGCAACTTGATGATTCCAGCGATAGTGACAATGAATCGGAGGGTGGAAAACAAGAGGAAGAAGAAGAGGGGGGAAAAAGGAGGGGAGTATCTCATTATCACGCCCAACAACAAGTTGGTGACACGGATGAGAAAAATAGTGGGAGGAAAAGGAGTCTTTCAAATGATCATTCCCTTGCGACCTTGCATCGAGGAAACAACGTCTCTTCTCATTCATCACCTTCTTCGCCTTCCCCCATCCCATCATCATCTCATCCATCTCCTTCTTCTCAGACTCCCACTTTCACTCCCGCTCAGAATAAAAAAGTCAACGAACTATTAGAAAGTAAGCTTCATATTTTCAATAGTAACAAGAAGAAGAAGAATGGGCAAGCCACAACACCTCTTCGCATTCAACTCCGGTCGCAAAGTCATCTACAGGTCGCAACCAAAAAGTGGAGACAATCACCGTATGTTCGTCGATCTCCCGCGCAAAGAAAGGAACCGTCAGAGGAGAGAGAGACATCAGCAGCAGCAGCAGCAGCAACAACAACAAGATCAACAGCAGCAACAAGATCCACATCCTTATCAAGAAGAGCACCAGCAACAAGTGAACAACAACCCACAGCAGCAGCAACAACAACAACAGCAGCAGCAGTAACAAAAAAGATCCCTAGTGTAAGTTTTGTTCGCGATGATCATGTGAGCAGAATTATAGATAAGAGGGGGGAAAAAAGAAAAAGGGATGAAGAACAAGAGAAACGGGAGGAAGAAGAGGAAAGCGCGTTTCAGCTTCGTAAGAAGAAGAACACACCTCCGAATCCAAGGAAGAAAAAGTTGTTGCATAAAATAGTAAGCACGCGATTGTCTACATTGAACGGAGATGGAAAGAAAAAGAAGAAAAAAGGGGAGAGTAGAAAACGAACAGTTGTTCAAAGAGAGGGGGAAGAAATGAGCGAGAGAGAGGAAGAGGAAATTTCAGGGGTGCCAAGAAAAACTAGAGCAATTAGAAAAAAAAGATCTGTGTTAACATGAGATGAATGCTTGCGAATAAAAATAAACGATGCGAGGGACAAAAATTGTTATGTGTTCTTTGTTTATATTTAATTTCATACATTCTTTTTAATATATTTATTATTTGACAGGTTCTTTATGTCTAAAAAGAAGTGTGATTGAAATTCCATCACCCTCTGCAGAAGAAATATTAACTTTATCACCGCGTAGCGTGCAGAATTGAAAAGCTAGGGAGGAAAATGAAAGTTTCCCAAGGGAATGAAATGTGAGATGCGGTGCATAGTAAATAGTGTCACTTTTTCCTTGAAGAAGACCTAATTTTCTTGCTGAGAGAACGTAAAGTAGTGGACACATTTGATTGCCTACAATTGAATCTTTCAAAAGATCGCAGTAAATTGCTAGATGTTGGTCGGAATCAAATGAAAAGTCTGTAGAAAACTCGAATCTTGTTCCCGGTGTGAAATCAATTTGCAACCCACCTCTATGCACTACATTTTCAGCTATTTTAAACATTCGGCAGAGAGATGAACTCATGTAGATTTTTCCACGGACAGGTAGATTTTCTGCATCTTTTTCTAGAAGAGTCACTCTTTTTGAAACAGAATGGGGGTCGATTGTTATATCCAAATCATAAATACTCATTGTATGAATCACATTCTGTAGCACTGACTCAATTTCCCCAGGTGTTACATTCCACTCGTGTGTAAATGAAAGAATATTATCCGGATCACTGTGGTTGACAAATTCCAAAGTAAAGTGTGATTCAATTTGCAGCGAACCCGGCACACACACACTATGTAACGCACATTCCCAGTTTTCATCCAGCTCTATGCTGTTTGGAAAACACATTCGGAAATCATTTGATACATTGTTTGTGTATATATTTTTTGTGTAATTCGGGTTGCATGTAATAGTAAAATGATCACGAAACTTCATTTCCGAAATCAGTAGATTTAACACTGTTGGTGGACCACTTTCCAGCTGTAACGGATTATTTTCACCGTCCGTTATTTTAAACGAAAGTTCGTGAAGCGTGTTAATTTCACTCAATTCCACCGCCAGCGGATGATTGAATTCGTACCAGAAAAGCGAGTTTTTTCGTGAGTTCTTTCCTATACTCCCTTTAAATGCAGCACGTGCTAAACACTGTGCATCGCTTTCGTGTACAGGAACACGCGAATCAATCTCTTGAAGATGAATCTTGATCACACCGGTTTTTATAGCTGATTCTTTTAGCTTATTCGAGATCCCGATGGAACGTAATTCGATGGTGTGACTCTGATTCAAGTCAAAGTGAATAGGAGCAGGAAGGCGATGAATGAATGATGTCAATGTGTTATTTGGATATCTATCCAATGAGGAATTAGACAGTGCAGTCACCTGCATATGAGTCATAATTCACACTCTCTTCTTAATCTTTTATATTTTCCTCTACAATCTTAAATGTCTTTCCCTCGAACATGTACTAATTCATTTGCGTAAAATCCCCCTTCAACGCTCTCCCCACTTTCCACGTGTTTCAGCTCAAACATGATGATCGGCATCCTTCTGTTTATTCCTATAATCTTATAGTATTCCTTATGAAACTGTTGTGCATAAGCTCGTCGCGCGCTTGATGGAGCTTGCGCATCCGTTTTCACACGCACCAAATCTCCCACTTTAAACCTGATGTTGCTTTTTTTCGTTCTCTTCTTATTCACTTTTGCATATCGGAGAGAGTGAATGCTTCGAGTGATAATTTCGTTGGACTTCTTATCTGCTTCATTGGGTGAAGCGTAGTTTAAAGAACGATGTTTTCTGTTGTTGTACGTTTTCACCAAGGAGGGAAGAATATCAATGTACCTTGTCACTCCTTGATCAGTCAAATACTTGTATATTAGTATCTGAATCGATTTGTTGGCACGTTCCGCGATGGAAGCCTTCAACACATTTTTTGTCTGATCCATTTTAAAATTATTCATTTTCATGATCTCCCTGACTTTTTTGTTTAAAAATTCTTTCCCATTGTCAGTTAAAAAAGACACACGATGAGATGATGAGAATCCCTCGTCTTTTTCTTTCCTCAACTCATCTATCCACGATGAAAAGGCGGCAGCGGTCTCTTCTCCCGTTTTCCGCTTAAGTGGAATGACCCATATTTTGCGAGAGAACGTATCAATTATCAGAAGGAGAAAACAAATCCCTTCATTTGATCTCTTCAAAGCAGCAATGTCTATTAAATCAGCTTGAAACTGTTTTCTCCTGTGATACACATAGTATGGATTTGTGTACTTTGGCTTTTTGTATTCTCTGTGCAACGTATATGAGTCCTCGTGGTGTAATGCATCGCGAATCATGGAAAGAGGGACGATTCCATTAAAAAATCTGTAAATTGTTTGAGGAGATGAAAAAGCAACCGGATGCCCAGGAGATTTGTATATATGTCTTATAAACTCCTTTGTAATAATTTGTTGAGAACTCATGATGATGATACACAATTATATTTCACACTATTTCACTCTATATGTATAAAATAGTTTCTTAGATTACATGAGATAACTTGAAAGAAGATTATTTACACGTAGAGGTGTTTTCTTCCTCTTCTTTGATCTTACATTGTTGCTTTTTTTCTTCTTTGTGCTACGCGATGGTGTCTTTTTCTTTTTCTTTTTCACCACCCTCTTTTTCTTTTTCGTCTTCCCACCCGAGCTATTTACACTATTCTTTTTTTTCTTCCCCCTGCTACTCTTGATAATTCTCTTCTTCTTCCCCCTAGACCCCGAATTCTTCTTCTTCTTCTTTCCTGATGCAGATTTCCCTCTTTTCACTCTTTTCCCCCCTCTCATTTCCTTTACAACATTTTCACGGAGATTTGAACCAGCCTCCTTGAGACGTGATTTGAGTGATTGTTTCAAGTTTTTCCCATCAAGAACATCACCTGCCAGATTGAGCCCTGATTGCATTGCGGTGCGTTTTGCAGCTTTAATCACATGTTTTCCTACTGTGGAATTAGCAGCTTTCTTCCCAATATTAAAGAGTTTTGCTCCAAAAGGAATAAGTTTCCTAAAAATATTTGAAAAGATGGATCCGATTCCACTTCCTCTCTGAGTGAAATATTCTCCTGAGCTTCGACACCGCCCCTTTCCTTTACACCCGCTTCCTCTTTGAATGAGAAAGTCGCTTTCAAACACTTTCATATTTTATTCATATTACCACCCTCCTCCTTCCTCTTCTTAAACAGAAACAAGTTTGAGATGTGAATACTTCAGTTGCAATGCACGCATGTGAATCATCTGACGATATTCGTCTGGAAGAGAAGCGCGCACTTTCAGTACCGCTTTTTGTGACACACCGAAGGTTTCACAGATGAATGATTCACTCACACTCGCAAAATCCATAGACTTTTTTGCTCGTAGAATTGATTTGAGCTCAAACAACACAGCTGCACAGATTGTTTCAGGGTGATAGAGTAATCCGTCAATCGATTGCACCACCTTTGTGACCAGAACAGCAATTGCACGAGGGAGCCCGAGTGAACACACAAGACGCGAAGCGTAGCAGTATGGGTGTGAGAAAGTGGGTGTGATGTCAAGCTTTTTATCCCACAGAGTGAGTTTGCTGTAAGGAACGTCACACATCACAGCAATATGCCTCGGATCGTGCGGATTCCCTTCCTGATTGAGCACTTCCCAGATTGAGAATGCCATTAATCCACGTAGAGATTTGGAACCTCTCTTCAGAGGCGTGTTCTTCCCATATTGTGAATCCATGAAATGAATCACTTTTTCAGCTAACTCATTTGAGTCCGATCCCATACGACTCAAAATCTCTCTCACTTCCCATCTAAAGTTGAAGTATGAACCTCTTCCTACATCATTGCATTTAGGAAAGCATGAGCAATGATTGTTTCCTCCCCCCTTTCCATTCCTTCTCTCTCCATACCCTCCTTCTTCCACTCTCATCACTTGTTCACCACCGATAATATCTTCCAGAACTAATCCACAGTCGACGCAGACAGATGTTGCTGTGGACATGTCGTCAAAGGTTGATGTGTGAGAGCACATAATGTTTCAAAGGTCTTCTGCACCGAGGAGAGAGAGTTACATCCGACAATAATGAATTTTTTGTTTGAAAATAGAATTATTGTCCCTCTCTTTTCTTCTCCTTGGAATTGTCTTCTATTTGCTTGTCTTATAATGATAGAAGGAAAAATATGCGAACGAATTCTCACATGCACAGAGTGTTTTTCCCTCTCTGCGAGTATTTTCTGAACACACACTTTGTGATTTTCTTCGAGTTTCCCACTTGCAGTGCAATTATCCACTGAGATGTTGTTCACATCGATGTTGGCAGAGAAGTGAGTATTGAACATCATCACAGCCCCTTTTATATCGTCAAAATTTCTAATCCCACTCACATTTATATGCGAACTTTTATCGAAAACGGAATACACATATTGATTGTATCTCACAGTAAAGAAGTTCGAATGACGTACTATGTTTTCATGTGTTATAAACTTATTGTTATTCTCCCATTTCCAATGAGCTTTGACGTTATGAATAACGTAACATGATGATGTTCTATCCGCCATTTAAGCGTAAGACACAACTATTTCTTGTGTGATCACTTACACGTCTTCACACACGAAGCACTTGTAACACAATGAGTGGAACAATGAATAATAAAATAGGATCATCATTCGAGGGAGCGGGATTCAGCTATAATGAGGAGATTCCTGTGGATTTCACACAATCTCACGTTGTAGAGGAAAAAATCGCACCAATGAACGGAATGAACAGCGAACCCTACGATTTTGTTATCGAATCCGCGAGTGATAGTTTTCTCTGCATGAACACAATGTACATTGATGGGAAATTCAATGTTGTGAAAGAGGATGGGAGTCAAAGAGATGATGATGATGATGATGTAGCACCAATTAATTATTTGGGTTTCTCCTTGTGGAAAAGAATTCAAGTGTTGGTGAATGATCAGATTCTCACTCCTTCTTCCTCAGAGAGAACCGATTATAAGTCAGTGATTCAATCCCATCTTTCACATGAAGATCGAGATAACAAAATATTATGGCCAATCTTTTTCTATATGGACACTGCTGGACGTTATCATAAGTTCAACGCAACAGACGAAGATGTAGCTAAAAATGCGGGTCACTATCGACGATTTCACGCTGTAAACAAAGAACACGGCTCAGCATTCACCGCTCCCATCGCACTCGACTTTTTGAGATCAGACAATCATCTCTCTCCTGGAAATAAGATCATGCTTCGATTTTTTAGGAATAACGATGCGTTTGTACTCAATAATGGAGGGGTGAAAAAGTACAAGTTGGTAATGAAGGATTTAACTGTGCATGTGAGAAGAATCAAACTTCATCAGTCTATTCTCCCGCTTGTTCTTCACCCCACACGAACACAAATGTATCAATCCACACACACTGAATTGAAAGCAATCAGCTTGGGGAAAGGAACACAGAACTGTAGAGTGAGATTGAGTGACAACGGGGTAATCGCAAAACATGTTATTATCAGTATGGTCACAGAAAAAGCATTCAATGGGGATATAAAAGAACATCCTTTTAATTTCCAACATTTCAACTTGAGCAGTGTGTGTCTCCTCGTCAATAACCAAAGTTTTCCCACCACACCGTACACTCCAGACTTTGAGAGGAAACTTGTTGCACGCGAATTGTATGCACTGCATCAGAATACAGGAAAAACCACAGCTGATCGCACACTGAAAATCAGTGAGGGGCAATTCACTGGTGGAAAAACTTTTTTCGCATTTGATCTCTCACCTGATCGATGCAACGGATATCACACACACATCGGACGAAATGGGGACCTTGATCTGGAAATGGAGTGGAAGGGAGAGGTGAATGAGAATATTATGATTCTCGCTCATCTCACCTATGATCAAGTTGTCACCATTGACCCTCTCACCCGTGTGATTAAGTGCACACAATTTTGAGAAAAAGGAGATAGAGAGAGTGAGAGCGGGAAATAATACAAGAGCAAATGATGTTCATTATCGTTTAAGGAAGAAAAATATAGAACTAAGATAATGGAAACTCTACGTGTTTGCGTGTGTGTTCATTTTGCGTGCGTGCTTTTCATATTGTATTGTCAGCAGTAAGATGATGTCCGAACATCAGCAGCATGGTGGAGGAATGTTTACCACGGAAGGAGTGGGTGCGTTAAAACTACCTGATGGGTGTAAATGTCAGAAAAGCATTTCACAAAACTTTGGCTTCTACGATCCACCGATCATTGAAGCGGCTCAAAAAGAGTCATTTGAAGAACGTTTTCTTCCTATCAACGGGTTGGATAGCGATCCCTACGAATTCAACATCGAGAGTGTGGGGGACACATTTTTGCACATGGATAGTATGTACATGTATCTTCAAGCAAAGATTGTCAAGGGGGATGGGGGGAATACTGCAGCAGGAGCGAATGTTGCTCTTGCAAACTGCGCGATTACATCCATTTGGAAAACGGTGGAGCTCAAATTGAATAATGTCACCATCAATCCTGCTTCATCCTACAACATCGCACACAAGTCATACATTGAAAATCTGCTCACTTACGATGGAGATGATTATCATGTGTTGAGAGCAGGTGGATGGCAGATGGATACAGCTGGGAAACATGATGTGATGGGGGCAGCGAATAAAGGGTTTACCGATCGAAAATTGCTTTCTGAAAAATCAAAAGTGTTTGATCTGTGTGGAAGAATTCCCTGTGATTTTCTTTATTCAGACAATCATCTTGCACCTGGAAACCGACTCACACTTCGATTCACAAAAAATGCTGATTCTTTCATCATCAATGCTGATGATGCAGCAAAAGAATACAAGCTAAAAATCACACAAATGGCTGTGTATGGACGACGAATTCGACTCACACCCGACGCATTGTCCAAAATTTGGAAACCAAACCAGACTCAGAGATACTTGACAAGTTACACTGAGATGAAAGAATATCCTCTTGCTGCAGGTGTGAGCTCTTTCACGACCAAACTTTACACAGGTGGAAAACTCCCCAAGAGCATCATCGTTGCTCAAGTCGAGACTGCTGCTCTTGTTGGGGCATACACGAGAAATCCGCTTACATTCAATCACCAAAACATTCAGAAGATCAATCTCAAGTTAAATGGAACGCGGATCCCTCAAGATGTGTTGGAAATGGATTTTAATAATGGACTGTTTCAACGTGCATTCCAACACATTTTCATGAACACTGGAAAATACAACACCAACTCGAGCAACTCAATCACCTCAAATCACTTCAAAGACGGATGCACTATCTTCCCCTTTGACCTCACTCCTGATCAATGTAATCGTTATCATACACATGGAGGGTATGATGGAACCTTGGAGCTGGAAATAACTTGGTCAGTTGCTCTTCCTCATGGGGTCACGATTATGACTCTTGCTTCCTCGGATCAAATTGTTTATTTGAGCCCAAAATCCCCTCCTCAAGTTGTTGTGTTTTAAGAAAAAGAAAAGTAAAGAAGAAAAAGTAAATGAGATATTGTGAATATTGTGTATGTGTGCGCGTATGTGTTTAAGGCATCTCCCAGACTTGCATTAACGTAGGAAATATTTCTGGAAATATTTCCTCGCGCTCGCGTGCACTCTTGCCCTGCATGCCCAAAAAGAGAAGGAGGAAAACTTCTTCCCTGACCACTCGTGGTCTAGCTTGCCTGGTAGAGAGGAGAAATATTTCCGAAAATATTTCCTACGCTAACGTCTGTCTGGGAGATGCTTAAGAGCATGTGAATGAAAGAGCCAATGATACTATCACCGCTATCGTCAGCGCGTCGACGACGACGAATGAGAACACAGAGAAAAAAGAGGAAAGATATGAACACTCTTCATTGGCATCTGAACAAAAATGGGTTAAGCAGTGATTTGCTCCTTGATTTATTGAAAAATATAAACATTGGGAAAAAATTTTTCAAGGGGGTTTACGCTGTGGATAACATTCCAAAACGTCTTTCACGCATGCAATGTTTTATCATCATTATAAATATTGGATTTCATTTTGTGACACTCTATGGAAAATCTGATCTCCTTGTATATGCTGATTCTTTTGGAAATAATCCTCCTCCCTCATTAAGAAGTTTTCTCATTGCATGTAAACGGGATGTTGTATGCAACACAAAACAAATTCAGAGTCTAAATTCAACACACTGTGGATTATACGCTGTGCTATATGTTTTATTTTTTAACACTAAGGAGATGAAAATGAAATGTAAAACGTTGGTATTTGAGGATGATAACCTATTGAAAAATGATGATATTTGTATCAAACATATTAAGTACTATGTTTCACTCTATATGTAAAAATGAGAAAATAAATAAATGATATTTGTAAATAATTTTTGATCTCGTGGAGATTGTTTTTGTTTTTATTCTTTAGCGGGAAATTTTTTAGCGTTGTCTGCAGAGTCGGCTGGGTCTGGCTTACAAATAACAACAAGATTTTCCTACTCTCAAGGCTGCTGCTGGGGAAGAAAAAATATTCTTCTACCCGCTGCTGACGCTGCTAAAGCCTAATGCTGCGTCCGCTGCAATTTAGCTGCTGCCGAGTTCAAGAATAATACAATCTCTTTTTCTCTATTTATAATTCATACTCAATTATTAATTCATACTCAATTATTAATGCTCTATTTATAATTCATACTCAAAAACTCAGTTCAACGTGTGTTCATGAATATACATTCTCTCTTTCTCTATTTATAATTCGTACTCGATTATTAATGCATGCTCGATTATCAATGCTCTATTTATAATTCATACTCGAAAAATATGTTCAAGAATAATACAAGCTCTCTTTCTCTATTTATAATTCATACTCGATCAATAATTCATACTCGATTATTAATACTCGAAAAATAATTCATACTCGAAAATTAATTCATACTCGATTATTAATGCTCTATTTATAATTCATACTATTCATACTCAAAAACTCAGTTCAATCATTTATAATTCGCGGAGATTGTTTGTTTTTATTCTTTAGCGGGAAATTTTTTAACGTTGTCTGCAGAGTCGGCTGGGTCTGGCTTACAAATAACAACAAGATTTTCCTACTCTCAAGGCTGCTGCTGGGGAAGAAAAAATATTCTTCTACCCGCTGCTGACGCTGCTAAAGCCTAATGCTGCGTCCGCTGCAATTTAGCTGCTGCCGAGTTCAAGAATAATACAATCTCTCTTTCTCTATTTATAATTCATACTCTATTATTAATTCATAAAACTCAGTTCATACTCTATTATTAATTCATAAAACTTGGTTAAAAATTAAAACTCGATCATTTTTGTTTGCTTTTTATATTTTTCACTCTTATATTTTTCACTCAGTTTGTAGTATCGGTGGAAAAATACATAGATAATGAATAAGATTACTTGAACAAAATGAGCAATTAGCAATCCTCAGTGAGAATTTCCATAGCCAGAGAAAGCACGTTCAGATAACGTGCGGGAATCGAGAGGGAGAAGTCCTTCTTCTTTGTTTTCCCCTCTTCTTCCTTGGCCTTCCTCACAATAGAGAGCACATCGTAGAGCCCCTTACCAAAATCAATTGCCTCTCCAAGCAGATAGAAGAGCTCATCAATCTTGAAGTGGATCTTTGGGATGTCATGCTGACTCACCTGGGAAAGATCGAACTCCTCCTTCCCATTCACCACGATATCCATCCCCCTCGTCTCCTCCAGGATGTCCACAGCCTCTGGCATGGTCACCTTCTCCCTAGCTATCTTGAAGCGTTGGATCACATCAGCAACTTGAGGAAGGAGTCGGATGGGCATGTTGATGGAAATATCCTTCTTCTCCTTCTTCCCATCACCGATGTTGGACTTGGTGATGGTGAGCGCTTCATAGCTGGCCACAGCATTGCCTGAGGTGAATGAGACCATTCCTCTCTCAACACTCCATCCGCCCCCGATCACAATGCGACGTGCCAACGTGGGGTTCGATGAAGACTTGGTGGAAAGATCCACGATAGTGTCACAATCGCTTCTCCTCAGAGGATACTTCTTTTCCTCCTTCTCCTCCTCTTCCACCATTTCATCATTCGTCTCATCATCATCGATAACCGCGCGCTTGGAGATCTTCCTCTTCTTCTTCAGCGGTGATTGAGTCGAAGAAAGAATGTCGATGATCTCCTCATCAGCTTCGACGACGCTATCATCATCAGAAACGGGGGTAGCCGGTCTCCGGATTGGCTTCAAGGGGGAGCGGATTTTCTTCTCTCTCCTTACTTCAGCTGCCTTCTCCGCACGCTTGTTCTGCACGACGCGTCTCTCCAACGTCGTCTTTGCTTCCATCTCATCGCTGGTGTCAAAGTCGTACTCGGTGCCGGGGGCCTGCGTAGAAGTCGATGGTCGAGGGGGAGAGAGAGAGGACCTCTTCAACTTGTAGCCGGGCATGATGATGGAGGGAGTAGTGAGGATGATTGGGGTGTAGAGTGATGTCTAACTTTGGAGAGCTCACGATGAAGTGATGGAAAATAATAGGCTCCCTCTCATTTTATACTCCTATTTGTTCCACGTGAAAAATATAAATCCACTTACAACTGATTAAACATACATATCTACCTCAGCATAGCATTATCATCCACGTCGCAAAATACACACGCTACTTCCTCTTCTTCTCATTCTCACACTACTTCATCTTACACATCCACCACACATGTGATTAAACAGATTAAACAAATAAACAAAATGACATGACATTACATATCCACCTATAAACAAAATGACATTATGACATTATATATCCATCTCACAACTGATTAAATAAAATGACAGATGTATGGATGATGATGTTAACTTGTGAGAATATCTTATTTGCTTTTTTTGTTTATGCCCCTTTAACAAAGAAAGTGAATAAATGAGATGACGTGAATAAATGAGATGACACTTAACTCAAAGTTCTCATCATGAACGGGTATAAGTGTTCCTCGTGCAAAAAAGAGTTTCAACATAAATCGCGGCTAAAATACCATGTGGAGAATAAGGTGTGTCAAAAGAAGAAAATCACGCATGTGTGCACTATCTGCAAACGTGTTTTTACACGAAGCCACTGCTTGAAAGTGCATCAAAAAGTGATGCATAGCGGAGGTGGGGAATATTATTTTTGTGGACTGTGTAATAAAACATTCAGATCAAAAAACACTCTGGTTTCTCATCGCAAGTCTGCTCATCCTATGAGAAGTGATTTCACACTCCTCTCAACAGCGCATAAAAAGGCTTTTGAAGTGTACAGACTCCATTTTCCAGATCGGATTGTGAGACTAGATTCTGCACTCGAATATGCGAATGCTAGGGCGATGAAACTTATTCGAAGACTTGTGGAAGAAAAAAAATACGTTAAAATCGCCTTTGTTCTTTCGTTGAAGTTTCGCAAACCGGACTTCCGCTCTACTAACGAGGATGACACCATAGGAATCGAAGGACAAGAAATGATCACAATGAATTTACGTTCCACCTTCAAAGTGATGAACTCTGTTTCACCTGAGCAGACACGTGAGCACGTAGTGAGCATGTACGACAAAATCATCACCGTGTTTGATGATTTTGTAGAGAATGGTTCAGGGTGGGTATTAGCAGATTGTCTCTTCTTTGATATCGAGTTTGCCGAATGTGCACCTCTAGGAGGGAGTTGCTCTCTGCATAAAGTGTGCTACAAAGCAAAGGGGGTGCAGATAAAAGAAAGTGAGAGGAAAGAGGGGATGGAGGGTAATCGATGTTTCTACCACGCAATCGCTGCTTTTTTCACAGGAAAAGAGGACATATGTTCGATGGAAGTGTTTATAAAAGAACAAATTTCTGAAACAATCTCCACTCCAGTACAGTTGGGAAAAATTGCGTGTTTTGAAAAAGCAAACACACATCTCGACATCGCTATCAATGTTCTTTTCAAGAGCGAAGATGGACATATTTACCCAGCACGCGCATCACCAAACATCAGAGCAAAGAATCAAATCAATCTCCTGCTCTTTTTCACAGAGAAGGACACGAAGGATTCTCCTACAGAAGGTGGTGATCCTATTCTTCACTATGCATTAATCAAAGACATAGGTGCATTACTTGCAAAGAGACAAAATAGCGACTCAAAGTCATACACAAATTACAACCACTTCTGTTTCAACTGCTTTTTGTCTTTTCGTAGAGAGTCTTCACTCGCTTCGCATATCAAGTGGTGTCACAAGCAAGAGGGGCAGAACGTGATTCTTCCCGAAAAAGGGGAACATGTCGAGTATGACAAGAAACACAAAGAGTGTAAAGCTGCATACACATTCTTCTTTGACTTTGAGACACTCCAAGCAATTCCTGCTCAGAAATGTGCATGTTCCGAGGATGAACTTCAGAGATGTAAGCATAAGTCAAAAGCGGTGACTGAACATGTTGGTTTCGCCTTCTCCTTGCTGATGATCAACCGCGATGGGGATATAGTGGAAGATATCACCTACGTGGGTGAGGATGCGATGGAGAAGTTTGTGCATACTCTGCTTGAAGTGAATGAGAAATACAGCAAACTCTTGAACACTGTGAAACCGATTATGATGAGTGTGGAAGAAGAAAAAGCATTCCGAGTGGAGAAGAAGTGTCATATCTGCGGTGGAGGGCTTGGATCAGATCGTGTTCGAGACCATGATCATCAGAGCGGTGCGTACATCGGAGCAGCACACAACCTATGCAACTTTAAAAGAGTGGAGACGAAGAGGATTGTGGGCTTTGCACATAACTTCTCTGGGTATGATTCCCATCTGCTTGTGAAGGCATTGGCTGCTTATGATGGAGAATATGAACTCTCAGCCATTCCGCTGAACACAGAAAAGTTTAAAATGCTGCGCGTGGAAAATTGTGTGCTCTTGGATTCAATGGCCTTCTTGAACGCATCATTGGAGAAACTCGTGAACACGTTGCAGGTGTCTAATCATAAATTCCCTTTTATATCACGCTGGTTAGGTGATGCGAGGAAAAGAGATCTCATTCTACGAAAGGGTGTGTACCCCTATGAATATGTGACTGAAATGAAACGGGTGAATGAAACATTTGCTCTTCCACCTAGAGAATCTTTTTTCTCAAATCTCGCAGGATGTGGAGTGAGTGAAGAAGACTATGCTCATGCAGAAAATGTGTGGAAAACGTTCAAATGCAAGTCGTTGTCTGACTACACATCGCTCTATGTGAAGGCAGACACATATCAGTTGGCTGAAGCTGTGCTCGAGTTGCGTGAGAGCATCTGGGAAGAGTTCAATCTCGATATGTGTCACTATCTGAGTCTTCCAATGCTTGCTAAAGATATCATGCTGAAAACAACTGGAGCAAAAATGGAACTCATGTCAGATGTTGAAATGATTCACCTTGTACGTTCGAATATTCGTGGAGGACTTTCGTACGTGAATCACAGATACTTCAATGTGGAAGAAGAGAATAAACGGCGTGGGTGTGATACAAGTTTGCTTTATGTTGATGCAAACAATCTCTACGGTGCTGCTATGCGTTACCCTATGCCACTCAACGACTTCCAATGGTTGAGTGAGGAAGAAGTGAGTGATTTTGTGGTGGAGGAAAAAGTTTCAGTGAACTCGGACACTGGGTATATGTGTGAGGTGACGCTCGACTACCCCGAAGAGTTGCATGAGCTACATTCCTCCTTCCCTCTCGCTCCACATCAAATGGATATCACAGACGAGGATCTGAGCGCGTACGCATCTGATGTGCTGCATGAGATTAAGAAGACAAAAAAATACAAAGCAAAAAAGCTCACTAGCACTTTTCTGAGGAGAGAAAAGTACCTTTGTCATGGGCTCAACTTAAAACTATATCTAAAGTTGGGAATGAAGCTGGTCAAAATTCATCGTGTGATTTCATTTCATCAAGCTCCGTTCATCAAACCATACATTGATATGTGCACGTTGAAGAGGGCGATGGCAATGACTAAGACCAGAGCGGATATGTACAAGTTGATTAGCAACGTTCTCTATGGGAAGGTAAGATTTATATTGATCTAATCGATCTGTGTAATTTCGTTATTTCGTATGCATTACATATGGCGCCCTCTTTATTTATTTTCTTCTTGGTAGGCTCAAAATCCTTCCAGCTAGCTGAAAACTGCTAGCTGAGCGGATTTTGAGCCTGACAAAAGGGAGAATAACAAAGGGGGCGCCACAAGTACAGGAGCCAAAGAACGAATTTACATAGGTCAATGGTAAACATTTCTATCACTTTTTTCTCTCTTTTTTCAGATGATTGAAAACGGGAGCAACCGCATGTCATGCATTTTTGTTCGTGATCGAGCAAGCTCTCTGCGAAGAAACACAGATCCTCGGATGAAGGGGCAACTCATTTTCTCAGATAATCTTTCTGTGAGTTTTCACACCAAGAAAACTGTGAAACTTGAGCAGTCTTGGGCGGTTGGATTTGCTATCCTGGAAATCTCCAAGTTCATCATGCAATCGTTGATGTATGAACAAGTGAAACCAGCCTTTGACAATCGTGTAACAACAATTCTCTCCGACACCGACTCATGGATCTTAGCGGTTCCCTCCCCCAACTCTACAGAAGCGGTGCTTGCACTTAAATCGGTGATGGACTTTTCCAACTACCCACAGGATCACCCGCTTCATAACACGACACTAAAGAACAAGACAGGGTATCTGAAGAATGAGGTGCCCGGCGATGAGATCACTGAGGTGGTCGGGGTACGTTCCAAGACATATGCCTTACGCACACTTAAGAGCACAATGAGCAGTAGGTGCAAGGGGGTGAAACAAGCGGCGAAGAAGAGAATCAAGTTCGAACAGTTTGTGAATTGTGTGAAGAATGTTGATGAGGTAAATGTCACACAATATACGATTCAATCGAAGAAACACGTCAACAAGTTGATGAAATGTAACAAAGTTGCCTTCAGCTCATTTGATGATAAGAGATATTTACTTTGCTCAATTCACTCTGTGCCGTATGGTAGCGTTCTAATAAGAAAGTCAAGGGAAATGAATAAGTGTTATCTTTGCGTGAATGATACACTTTTCATTTGAAAAAAGTACACTTTTCACGTATATAAACGCATTAACGGATAACAAACGAACAATTGAAGGAAAATATATGTAAACGCAGAAAACTATGTGTTGTGTATAGTTTATTTATTTTTGTTGCATGCATCCTGCTTATATGCTTGAATCATTTTTTTCGCGCTCTTCCAAAACTCCTCTTTTGTTGACATCTCTTTTACCCACGCAAGAAATGTGTGTGTGACGAGTAGTGTGAAAGACAAGAATGCAAGCCATGCTGATAGAGTCACTGCACGACAACTTCTCTTCGGCTCTGAATTAATTCCTTCCACTTCTCCTGACTCGATATTCATTTCAGTCTCTCTTCTGTTTCCTCCTCCTCGATGGAGGAATGGAATGGTGAATGGATTAAAAATCATTTTTGTAAGTGTGTGTGATTGAGAATTTCTTAAATATAGAATGCAATGCGAGAGATGAAGGGAGAGAAAAAAAATGAAAAAAGTTTTTAGTCCCCAGAGAGGCTCGAACTCCCGACCACTGATTTAAAAGACCAGTGCTCTACCAACTGAGCTATAGAGACTGATGTTACAAGTATGAGATGAATAAAAATGAGCAATGCAGATGAAAAATGAGTGTGTAGAACTCGGGGGCCCGAGGTCGTTGGCGCTAGAAAAACAGTGGGGAGAATAGAGAGGAAG
>LR140324.1:0-17625 GCA_900659605.1 Tisbe holothuriae | reverse complement strand
CATCCCCATTCCCGGCTCTCCCTCCTCACCATGCCGGTCCCGAGCCCCTCCCCCGCCGCCGGGGACAACCCCAGCCAGCGCCACACGTTCCCCATTTCCTCGTCGGACGTGGGAAAGCTGATCGGATCGGGCGGCGCCAACATCAAGCGCCTGAGGGAGGAGACCAAGTGCAGGATCGAGATCGGAGAGGCAAACGAGGACATGAGGAACAACACGGACGTGCACGTCTACCACGCCGACGAGGAGACGCGGCAGAAGGCAGAGACCAAGATCCTCAAGAGCCTCGGGCACTACTCGTCCGGGGCACTCATGTACAGGGACCTGGACGAAGAGGAGGAGGAGGTGAAGCCCGCAGATGACGACGCGCCCATCGACTGGGCCAAGCTCAAGGCAGAGTCGGACGAGTTCGACCGGCAGCGCTGGGCAAGCGCGCCCACACTCATCAAGAACTTCTACGATGAGCACCCAGAGGTGACGGCCATGACCCAGGACCAGGTGGACGCATTCAGGAAGGAGAATAACAATATCCAGGTGTCAAACTTTGACCCTGAGAGCAGCACTCCGCTGCTCAACCCCGCGCCCCACTTCTACCACTGCTTCGAGCAGTTCCCAGACGTCATGAAGACCATCAACCAGCAGGGGTTCTCCAAGCCCTCCCCGATCCAGGCCCAGGCGTGGCCGTACCTCCTGGCTGGCAAGGACATGATTGGCATCGCCCAGACCGGCACCGGAAAGACGCTTGCGTTCCTCATGCCGTCCTTCATCCACATCGACAACCAGCCGCTGCCACGCGGCCGTCGTGGGGGACCCAACGTCCTCGTGCTGTCGCCCACGCGCGAGCTGGCGCTGCAGATCGCCTCCGAGGTGGAGAAGTACGAGTACAAGGGCATCAAGTCCGTCTGCGTGTACGGCGGCGGCGACAGGCGCAAGCAGATGAAGATTGTGACGGCGGGCGTGGAGATCATCATCGCGACGCCGGGTCGGCTCAACGACCTCGTCGAGGCCGGCTGCATCAACGTGGAGAGCGTCACGTACCTCGTGCTGGATGAGGCTGACAGGATGCTCGACCTCGGGTTCGAGCCGCAGATCAGGAAGATCCTGCTCGATATCAGGCCGGACCGCCAGACGGTCATGACTAGCGCCACGTGGCCGGCGGGAGTGCGCCGCCTGGCCACCAGCTACATGAAGGACCCGGTCACAGTGTTTGTCGGGTCGCTGGACCTCGCAGCAGTGCATTCCGTCAAGCAGGTCGTTGTTCAGGTCGGCGAGGACGAGAAGATGGAAAAGCTGAAGGAACACTTCACCATGATGGCCCCCGACGACAAGGTCATCGTGTTCGTGGGCAAGAAGGCGCGCGCAGACGACATCTCTTCCGACCTCAGTCTGATGGGCATCGACTGCCAGTGCATCCACGGAGACCGCGAGCAGAGCGATCGTGAGCAGGCGCTGCTCGACCTCAAGACTGGCGAGGTCAAGATCCTGATCGCGACGGACGTGGCCTCGCGCGGTATCGACGTGCCCGACATCACTTACGTCTTCAACTACGACTTCCCCCGGAACATTGAGGAGTACGTGCACCGCGTGGGGCGCACTGGCCGTGCCGGCAAGTCTGGTACATCCATCACGCTGATGGAGCGCCGGGACTGGAGGAACGCCCAGGATCTGATTGATATCCTGTCTGAGGCGCAGCAGGAGATCCCCGGGTGGCTGGTCAAGATGGCCGAGCGCTTCAAGAAGTTCAAGGAGAAGGAAGAGGAGGAGAAGAAGGCGAGGAGGGAGGCCGGCGGCAGTGGAGGAGGAGGCGGTGGTGGTGGCCGTGGAGGCCGTGGCTGCTTCAAGTGCGGTGAGGAAGGACACTTCTCCAGGGAATGCCCCACCACAGCCGGCGCGGTGTTCGGAGGAGGCGGGTTTGGAGCTGGTGGGCGCAGGGGTGGAAGGCGCTAAAATGCGTCAATGAATCCGATACGAAGCCAACTTTATGTTGTGATAATTTACTACAGTACAAATAATCTCATTTGTTTCGTCGCAATTAATATGTTCCTACCATTTCATAGTCATTCTACATGTGATATGAAAACTTGCAAATAAACATAACAAAAATATCTTCTGCATTATGTTTATCATTATAAAACGTTTGTTTCCAGTTACTTCAGTTGTGCCATGAGGAAACAGCCGGAGAAGCGCGGCTTCTTGGGCGTCCACTGGACCAAGTGGCCGTGGCCCCACCTCGTCATCGGCGACATCTACCGCCGCAAGTTCGCGCGCCCTGTCGATCCCCTCAACCCCGGGCGCATGCGCAAACTCGGCTTCTTCAGCTTCGGCTACGTCTTCCTCGCGTTCACTGCCTTAGGCTGGGCCCTCTTCAGCACGCGGGATATGCCTGTGGACCCGAACCAGAAGAAGAGCGTGAGCTTCCTGTCAAAGATGTACACCCCCGAGGATATGGAGGGCAGGACGATTGAGCTGTACACCATGAAGGGGTTCAACTTTTCCTCGTTTAAGAAGGAGGATATTACAGACGAGGTGCTGGCAGCGACTATGGAAAGGCATAAAAGTGAGGAAGACACTAAGTAAGAAGTAGCTCCACAGCGTATTATTAGTCAGATATGGCGTTAAATATATTTATAAATGATTCTCAAGAAAAGATATTGTGGTGTGCTGGCGTGAATTTCATTTCTCCCCTTCCGGGAACGGCTTTAAAAGTAAGAACAAAAGACCGCAAAGAACTTCTGCTGCTGCTGCTGCACATTATTTCTAGTTAATGTCCCCGTGAAAAGTGGGAAGAAAAAGAACATATTATTATTCACAAGGACTTTTGTCGTTTCAACTCCCAACTGGCAGCCACCTGCATAATGTTAAGTCGTAACTTGTGGGACTCATTTTTACCACTCGTCTGTACAATTATCGAAATTATTATTGTGCAAAAGAGCTGCTAGGAGAAGGATGTTGGTGCCATGCCAGAAGGCAGGATATGCAAGGCCTATTTGTGCACTAACAAGCTCAAAAACGGGATAGATGGCCTCCAAGAAATGAGGCTATAATTTGTGGTGTATGGTGGAATAAATGGATACAACGTTTTATACGTATGGTGTAAAACTGCTTCCATTTATATATGAACGCTACTTTCTACCTATTTCAGAGCTTTGTATGCAGCAAATAAAACACCTTTTATTCGTTTCTTTGTTCACGAGTCGACATTAAAATGAACGGGAAAATAGCATTGCCAGGGGCTAGAAGCTCTACAGCAGAGAGACGCGGCCGAGCTAAACAAAAACTTTGTTATAAACTTCCAATATTCCCAACTTTGGGTCTCTGAAGCCTTCCAACGGATATTGTTGCCTTTGGTGTTTTTTTCTCTCCGTGCAACTCACTCGACGCCAAAATGTACGCATATTTACAGCCTATCTTTCTACGCTTATATTCATCGTTCAAAGAGCGAACTATGGGGGTCGTAACTGCTTTATCCCTTAACCGAATAGAAATATATTGTTGCAGAATATTTTTTTCAATGCATTTTATTCCCATTTGTGCTCGGCTGATAAAGTTCATTATTCCTTTCTGATTACATCCCAGCCCTCCTCAAAAGGGAGGCAACCGCAAAGACGTGCGTGAAGAAATAAGAAGGGGAGTCACCGAAATTAATCGTGTCTTGTGTGCAGTTTATCCTCTCTTCGTCTTCGTTAGTGCTTCGTTCTTTCCTCTCCTCGCCACGGTTTGAAAAGTGGCTTCCTTCAGCTTTGCTTTGTCTACACACCGTCGAAATATAATAAACCGTATGGAGCTAAAGTAGTCGTATCACGACAAAAAAGGCACTTTGGCCTGCGCATATGTGTACGAGCCGCGGGCCGAGCGACGTTGCCTGATCGGAGCGCGCATTGGCAGCGGCCTAGTCTGCATGGTGTTCCTTTGTCGACGTCCAGCAGTGGCTTAGGCAGGAAGAGTGAGCAGCTGTTCCCTGTTGAAGAAGAAGAAGTCCCCTCCTCTGTGTGAGTGCGTGCGCTATCTTCAATGCTTGAACGTCCAACAGCAACAACGGCAGGAGAGCTGATTGTGGTGGTAGTTGTTGGGAAGTAGACCATACAGTCACATCCACAAAGGTATATGAAAGTACTGCTAGAGAGAACTCATTCATACTGTGCACACAGCAGCTGTGCATTGAACATTTTGTGCTGCAGCCCAAAAGAGGGAAGAAAAAGTGAAGATTTATTCAAATGAAGAGAGTGGGTGAAACTCGAGTTTGGTTCCCTTTTGTGCATGCAAGGAGAGAGTTTGTTCCGTGTCAGAGAAGCTGCAGTGCCTGAAGAAAGAAGGACTTGGCGCTTCTCACCTGCGATAAAAAGGATTTTGCAAAAGGGGTTTCCTTTCTTTCCTTCCTTTCTTCCGGGAAGTGGATTGCAGTCAAAATATCTTCCAGCAGTTTGCGTCGAGATCTCTTCTCTTTTGCTCAGGCATGCATGAGATTGGCAGAATTGAAACCGATTTGGAAAGTCAGTCTTTCTCATGACATGTGAGGGGAAGGAAAGAGTTGAATTGCACGAGTCATCTGTGAAAGTGGAGACGAGATGATTGTGGACACGGAGATGAATAAGATGGTGGTGAGCACGGAGGAGGAGGGCGGCGGAGGAGGAGGAGAGGACAGCAATGAGTTCAGACCGGAGGTCAATAAGATGGTCATCAACACGGAGAAGAACTTTTCATTGACAATTGCTGTCGGGGTGAGTTTAATGACTTATGTGTAACTCAATGACCAAATTAGTAAAGGCTATCATATCAGTAGGAAAGTAAGAAAGGGTATTTAGAACTCATTTACATTTCAAAATTAGTAAAGGCTATTATATCATTCACATTTCAACTAAAATAATGTGACATCTGTACACAATAATTGCATATAAATTACCATGCATACACTTGTAGGATGTTCATATCCCAGATGAGTCATTCTCACCAGGGAAAAACGAGACGAAAGTAAATCAAAGCTGTTTTAAAGTTTGTAATAATAACAACTGGCGAAATCCTCTCTCTGGAAATTGGTGATTGATTGCTCTTAAAAGTAGTGACAAATTCCTTTTACAACCTGACACTCCTTCAAGGCAGCAGTGTGTTACAATATTACAAATGCGATGGTTATAAACTACTTTTCCAAAAATATTGCTAATTACAACTGACTGTGTTCTTAGTACCACTTTTCAAGATTAGATGAAGGGACATTTTTTTTTACCAATACCCCTGAATTCCAGCAATGCATGCTCTGTTCTCCATAAAGTTTAATGATGACAGAAGTCTCTAAATGTTAATCTCTTTTTTCTTTTCCAGGACTGTGCCACGTCCAACCTGACGAGCAACGGCAGCAACGATTGCGTCTCCAGCATGAAGGTGGACGACTCGCTCAACGAGATCGACTTTGAGTTCTCGGAGCACCTTCCCGCGCTGCTCGCCGCGCTCAACCACATGAGGAACAAGGGACAGCTCACGGATGTCACTTTGAAGACGGAGAATCAGACGTTTCAGGTACAGGAGTTTACTACAGCACATTATGTTTTAGTTTTATATTTGGCTATCACACAGTCTTATATATTCATAATTGCGAGGCTAAATCTGTTTCAATGAAGTCTAGTCTTCGTCGTCTTCCTCTTTCCAACCGGCGGCCCAGTCGATGCTGTTGTCCAGGGCGGAAAATTGCTGTCGAAGTGCTTGTCGCATGAAGCTGAAATGAAAATATTTGTCTTAGTTTTAAATGCCAAGTGTCTTAAAAAACAAGATTGTTATCAAGTTAGTTGTTTTGATTGTAATCACCTTGCTTCCGTAAACTCCTTTGCCTTCTCGTCCTCCTCCCCGGTGTCCAGGACAAAGTTGGCCGACTTCATCCTCCACCTCAGCTCCTTGATCTGCCACTCGTGGATCTGGTCAAAGTAGGCGAGATCCTTGAGCACCCTCAGCTTGCTACACCGATCCAATAGCAGTTTGACCCCGTCCATTGTCACGAGTTTTGACCTCTGTACAATGAGTGACTCCAGATCCTGCAGCCCGCCTCTGTTGAGTAGCACATCAGCAAGGCATGCATCACTCAGCCCGGTGTTCATGCCCATGAACACCTCGCGCACATTGGGCGCCTGACCGAGTAGAAGCCGGAGATAGGCTGGCGGACACGCGCTCACTATTTTGAGCGTGTGGACGTTATGCATCGGCTGCAACAACGTCTTGACCTCTCGCTCAGCCTCCAGTCGCAGGAATCGGTCTCTCTGCCGGAATCCGTCATCGCCGCCTTCGTTCAACGGTCTAAAAATAACCACATCATTAGCAGGATTGTTTACACGAAGCGGCTAATTATAAATCGTCGCCTGTCTAATCACCTGAGATCAACGAATTCACAGTTATGCAAGCCGAGTTTCTCCACGTTTGTGCAGCAGACTGTGATGAGGGCAATGGCGCGCTCGTCCAGCTCGTCCACGTGGACCAGGCTCAGCCGTTTGAGCCGAGGTCCGACTGACTCTAGCAGCTCGAGCACCCCGTCCGCGTAGAATGAACCTCCCCACAGGTCGAGGTCTTCCAACCGCTCAAATGCTGTCAGACACTGCAACCGGCAGCTCGTGTTCTGGAACATGAACAGCATCTTCCGGATGTCGGGGCAGAACTGCGCCGTCAGCTCCATCTGCTCCTCCGAGTGGAAGTAGTACTCCTCCGAAGCCCAAAACTCCTCAATCTTTAATCGGACGGCCATGCCTCGTTCACTAAGAGAGAAAGCGACGTTTACGTAACGAGTGCAGGAATCAAACTGAATCATCATCATCTCGCTTCTTACTCCAAATGTTCGACGGCGTCGCAAAGAAAGTCCCCCCTTCTCAGATGCCTGAGCTCCTTGAGCCCGACAAGCACCGCCGCCTGAGACTCAGTCGTCAGATCCGTCTGGAAGATGTTGACGTCCTGCAGGTTGCGCATGCGCAGTAGGTACGGAACCGCGTCGTCGCGCACCTGCCGCGACCGCTCAATGTCGAGCACGCGCAGGGTGTCGGCGCAGGTCTCCGCGATGACCTGCAGCAGGTTGCCCGTGCAGTCGTACTTGAGGGAGAAGTGGACAAGGCGCTTCATGTGCGGGATGCCGAGGAGGAATTTGTCGGCGTAGGCCTCGGTGACCCAGCCGCCGCTGCCGCTGCCCAGCATCAGGGTGTGGAGGTTCTACAGAATAGTATGAATGATGGGTTACGTGGAAATATTGCGTTGCAAATTGTACAATCAATGCATTCAGTGTGTAATATCCAGATTCATTCTCCGTGTATTTTCCTCTCTTCTGGAGAATCTCCTTGAATGAGCAAAAAATCCTCGTAAAATTTTACGTTTTAATTTCCTAGACGGAAAAAAGTGCCGCGATGTTCAAGAAAGAGCTTCTACAAGATGTTTGTTTTAATTCCTCTTGATTTTCTTCCATCGTTTGGCAGCTCACGAGAGCGTAAAGCGTGGAAAGAGAAGAAGCTGAAGCTCCAAGGAGAACTCTTTAATATTCCAAACGATCTTTCTTCACGGCCTTCGAACAACGACCTTGCACTACGGACAGATAAACATTTACCTTAAAGGCGCCGAGACAGTTGTACATCTTGCTGCGGATCATCTTGGGAAGGGTCTCCAGGTTGAGCACTCGTCTGCTGGGCAGCACCAAGAGGTTGCTGAATTTGACAATGGCGTACATCTCGCGGGTGAACCGGGTCATGTTGGTGGTGGGCGTCCATTGGCGCTTCTTTGCGTGGACGGCGTCCTCGAGTCCGCGTAAGACTTGGGATAAAGCGCGCTCCACTAGGTTACCGCTGATGTGGCTTGTCACGTGCTCTTTGAATAGCTGGACCTGGTCTGTAAGGTAGACTTCGCGTTCCCAAGAGGCGCCAGTGGAGGTAGAACTGGGGTCACTTCCGTGAGCGTAGCTGGCTTCTTCCGCCTAAAGAAAGAAGTTTTAAAAAAACTAACACTAAAGTAAGATCGAAGTTGAAAGGAAGGGCCAATCCAAGGGTCAAGCTAGAAAAGGGGCAACCGGGTACACCAAACCTGTCTCCAAAAAAGCTGAAACTTGAAGTTGTTTTATAAGCTAGTAATCTTGTATTCCCTCGTATGTGGACCAATGATTACCCTGCCATCCTCCTTCCTCCTGTCTGCACTGGAGGAGTCAACACCAGGGTCACCACAATCCTCTCTAAACCGGTCAGCCTCGCCATCATAACCCGCCTCAATCTCATCGTAGACAAAGTGCGTGACCGCCACTTTGGCAACCCTGAGCGCCTCCTGGGCCACCAGCGGACGCAGCCCGGCCAGGGACAGATCAAGCAGATCCGGGACCCGGACTCGAGCAGGCATTGTGAACTATTGAACTGCTAGGAACGTCGTAGTGTCCATGTCACAAAGGTAGTTTTTGCTGCTTTTAAGCCTCTGTGATTTTTGGATGCAAAAACAGCCGTATAAGAGGGTTACGCAAAATGCGAGGCAATAGTGCAGTGAAATACATTCTCTTGACTTTCTTCTGCCTCCGTGTTAATCTTGTCAGAGTGCCAAGGAGCAACAACTTTAGCGGATCATATGGCGAGTGGCGTTTAGAAAATACAAAAAAATATGTGAGGGAAACTTTTTTTAATTGTCGGCATAAAATATTGATTGATTGCAAAATTTGTTTCACTGGCAATTTTCTTTTTTAACACGGAAGCATTTCTGCACTTTTGTTTACCAGAAATGCAGTTCTTAAGCTTAGTTGTTTGTGTGCAAGTTATGCTTAAACAAGATGGTGTCAGCCGCGAGATTGACGAGATATATTTTTGACGAGATTGGAAGAGAATAAAGAAGAGTCCATTGTTAAAAACCACTGAGCGTATCTTCTTTCCATCTTGCCAATTTTGGAATAAACCACTTTAATAATATGCGCATGCTCGAGTAAAAAATATATGACGTATTTGGGGAATAACGGGAAATGGAGTTTTAGCTAACATGCGTGTTGCAGTTTAAAGATGTTCTTCATCATATTCAACATTCTTCATGAATGAATGTTCTTTAGTATTTTTTTAAAATTTAAACTCAGGGCATTGATATTGGTTAATAAAACGGAAAACGTTGATGTAAAATTGTAGAAAAAATGACTCAATTTAACATTTGGAAATCTTTCCAGGCTCACCGTGTCGTCCTCTCCGCCTGCTCTGACTACTTCCGCGCCATGTTCACGGAGCCAATGCGGGAACGCAGCCAGACGGACATCCTCCTAGCGGGCGTGTCCGCCTCCGGAGTCAAACTCCTCCTCGACTACGTCTACACCTCGCGCCTCTCCCTCAGCCTCGCCAACATCCAGGACGTCCTGTCCGCCGCCAGCCACCTCCAGGTGCTCAAGGTGGTGGACGCGTGCGCAAACTACCTCCACGCGCAGCTCGACGTCGACAACTGCGTGGACGTGGTCACCATTGCGGAGACGTACGCTCTGGAGGATCTGCGGAAGCGTGTTTACAGGTTCATGTCGGAGAACTTGGCGGCGTTCTCCAGGCAGCCGGATTTCTACAGCACGCTCACGGCGGCGCAGATGGAGCATTTGTTGGACTCGGACTTCCCCGTGGACGTGTCAGAGGAGAGGCTGTTGGAGATCTTGCTGAGCTGGCTGGATGAGGGTGACCGACAGGCTCATGCACATAGACTCGTGCGAAGGGTCAACTTTGAAGAGATCCACGCTGCTAGTCTGGAGCATGTCGTTGAGCGGAAGCGAGCAACGGCGAAGAATCTGCCAAAGACGTTCCTAGCAAAGGTTCGTGCGTTGGGAGGACAGAGTCTTGGAAAGTCGCTCCACACCGCCAGGGATTTCATCAACTCTAGAGGGCTTGAAGAGGCTCTGGTGAAAGTTGGTGGGTTCAGCCCTCGTGGTGTGACCAACCAGATCACCTACTGCCTACCCTCAGACTCCTGCGGCAAGTGGCGCCTTCTCGCCGCTGTGCCGCACATTGAATGCTGCAACTTTGGCACCGCAGTTGCACGGAATGAGCTTTATATCCTTGGCGGTTGCTTCAACCAGGGTCAGCAGGAGAACGTGCATCCGTTCGGATTCAAGTACAACCCTCGGCAAGACCGTTGGACTCGGATTATGCCGATGCAAGTGGAGCGATGCCGGTTCTCGGTGACTCAGTTTGGGGAGTGGATATTCGCCTTTGGGGGCGTGTCAGAAAACGGCTCAATTGGGGCCATGGATGTGGCTCATGAAACTGTCTGTGAAAAGTAAGAACAAAAACTGACAAATGCTTCAAGATTGCAATGTGTTCATTTCTTTCAGATATGTGATTGAAGACGACCTCTGGACCCCTTGCGCCCCCTTCCCGCAAGGCTTCTCCTCCCGCTCCCAGCACGCCTCCGTCCGCCTGGGCAACGTCATCCTCCTCTCCGGCGGCCTCGACCACGACCTCGTCCTCAGCTCCATCCTCGTCTACCACCCGGAGAACGACGTGTGGGAGTCGTCGCTCCGGAGCATGCGCACGCCGAGGGCGGACCACGCCATGTTGGCACGCCGGGAGCGGGTGCTCTTTGTGGGCGGGTGGGGTGAGGATGAGTCTGGTCAGCGGAGGTTGGTCGATGTCGTGGAGTCGTACGATCCGGTTAGCGACGCTTGGGAGGAGGTCACGCGGATTCCCACTCCTCGGTTCCATGCGGCGGCGTCCATTGTGCAGGATAAGCTCTATGTCGTCGGGGGATTCCTTGGTGATCTCACATTTGATAGAGGAACAAGTACGTTATTGATCTTAATCTCATAACATTGTGTAATGATTGTCCCCTTTTCAGATATGATTGAATGTTACGACTTCACAAGTGAAACCTGGAGCGAAGAGAAGGGCTACCCGATGGAGACGTGGGAGCACTCTTGTGCATCTCTCTACGTGCCGAGATGTCGAGAGGACATGGAGATCCTGCCGAAAGCAACTGCAACGGTTGCGGCTGTGGAGGAATATTGAAGTTGGACCCCGGTGAATGGAACTGAACTTCGTGATTTTATTATTATGTCAGAACAATCATGGACGGCTAAAGAACTTGTCAATGTGACCAATAAGATATGTTGATGAAAATAAAGCTTTCTATATGTTTAGAATACACTGATTAAATCAACAGAATTACATTTGCGTTATCATGCACAAGCTATTTTATAAAACTTTCAGATGATCATGTTTATCTTTAAATGTACGAAGGCTCCAGGATGCAGAAATAATGGGTTTACATACTTGTTGACCTTAGTTTATCTTTATGCTTTATTTATTCTACATGCACAAAAATAAAACAATTAATCTGACTAAATACAGATTTTGCATGTAAGTATGGGTGTATTCTAAATTGCTAAAAAGGTTTCTTGCGTTTTTGTTTACTTTATAATTTTGAAGGATGCATTTATATATTTTCAATGTCAAATTGTTTACTTATTGTTGGCAAAGTACCCTTCACTGGTACATTTTATTGATTTGAGCTCCGTACTTCTCATACACATAAAACCGCTTTAACTTGGTTGTTGGACCCAGCTCTCCACTTGCAATGGAGAACTCATTAGGGAGAATTTCAAACTTCTGAACCCTGGCAGCCTTGGAAACAGCCTTTCCATTGGCCCGCTCCAGACCCTCTTGCAAAGCGTGGTTCAGGGTTTGGGCAAAGGGACCATTCAAAAAGTCATTCACAGTCTTGATGTTGTTCACTCCCATTTGCTTGGCCCATTCCAGCACAGAGATTTGCAGCTCATCAGTGGGCTGGAGAGACATCTGGCAAGCATTGACCTTTAGTGTCAGTAGAGCGGTTAGGTACTTCTTCTTCTCCCCAACCACAACAACGTTGCTGACCACACTTGGAAGCTGCTCCTTGATATTGTCCTCAATTGGAACTGGTGCAATGTTCTCACCACCTGCTGTGATGATCAGCTCCTTGACTCTGCCAGTGATTGTGACAAAACCAGTATCATTTATTGTTGCTTGGTCTCCAGATCTGTACCAAGCATCTTCTGTAAATGCAGCCCTAGTCTTTTGCTCTTCTTTTTGATAGCCCATGAAGATGCTCCTTCCCCTAGCGGCCAATTCACCCTTTCCATTGACATCCGGTTCAAGCACAGCGTTGTTGACTCCGTAATATGAAATTCCTACGGATCCGACCTGGTTGGCAAGACCTGAAATAAATGTTTTCCTGTAATTGTTCATTATTTTTTTACTGTTCTGCTTTGTCACTGAATGACATTGAATAATAAATTGTATTGAAACATATTTATTTACCTTTTAAGTTGACACATTGAGGCCCCAGTGACTCTGTTGCCCCATACACGTTAAGCAGTTCTATCCCAAGACTGTTAAAGTAGTTGAGGATCTCCGGTGACACTGGTGCAGCACCACTCCAGCAGGCTGCCCTGTTCAGGCCAAGAGCATCATGGATTTTGCTGTAAAAAGGATAGTATTATTTTGTTAAGCATATATTGTGTTTCCCAAACAAAAAGAAAACTGTACCTCAATATGAACTTGTGAGCAATCTTGTACTTCAGAGTCAGCTCAGCTTCAGGATTGACTTGATTCCGGTAGAACTGCTCCAGTGCTGCATTCTTGGCCCAAGCTCCAATACGCTTCTTCAGTGGGCTTGACTGTGCTCCCACCTCCATCATCTTTTCATAAATCTTCTCCCATACCCTGGGGACACCAAGCACAGCTGTGGGCTTAATTTCCTTCATATTCTCAACCTAAATAGAGGTCTATTAGAAACATTTAAGGAAAACTTATTCAATTAAGATTTACCAAAGTTCCTTGGAGAGCCGATTTGTCTGCAAAGTAGACAGAAGAGCCGACATCAATGGCGAAGAAGCAGTCAGTCATATTTGCTGCAACATGACTCAATGGCAGGAATGAAATCTGCGTCTCCTTGCCCGGTTTCCAACCAACTGTTACCATGGCCATCTTGGCAGTCCAAGTGATATTGTCATGAGTGGCCATGGCACCCTTTGGAGGGCCTGTAGTCCCACTTGTGTACAACATCATGCAAGCCTGGTTAACAGACTGTTCCTTTTGAAGGTCATGAACAATCTGGTCATCCAATGTGTCTCCAAGGGCCATCAGCTCCTGCCAAGTAATGACTCCTTCCTTTGGTCTCAGGGGTTTCCCCTCTACAAGGACGATTTGTTTCACTGTTGGAAAAGCTTCCTTGACGGACCTCCCGTCCAGGACTCTGTCCAGAAAGTCTTGATCCTGTAGTACAAGGATATTGGCTGGAGCATGGTCACAAATGTAGGATGTCATCTCAGCACTGTTGGTATTGTATATCCCAGTGCTGATGCCTCCAGCATGAATGGCTCCAAGACTGGCTATGAACCATTCAGGGCAGTTGCATGACATGATGCCAACCCCATGGAATCTTTCCAAGCCTAGTGCGTGGAACCCTTTGGCAGCCCTGAACACATCCTTGTAGTAATCCTTGTAGGTCCATTTCACCCACTGTCCATTACGTTTGATTGCAAGGGCAGTTCTGTCTGGCAGCCAATCCACAGTTCTCTTGAAGAAAGTTTGCACCAACTTGGGCTCCCAACTTCCTGGTCCTGTCTCCTCCATGTGTAACTTGACTGGGACTTGAGGATTCCATGATATGTGAGAATCTGCTTCAAGAACCCTGTCTGCCCTGAGAGTGGATGCTGAGCAGAATCCGTTCTTCTTAATGCCGGTCATCCATAACCCTTGCACTCTCCTAGCGCCCTGGACCTGTTGCAAAAACCTGCTTGATGGCAACAACTTGGACAAACTCATATTTCTCCTGTGTCTTTGCCTGCTATGTTCGTACTGGTGTGCATGACCTTGCCAGCTGTCAATTTATTGTTGATTACATATCTTCCCCAGTTCATGTGTATCCTACTTTTGCACTTAAAAATTGCTGAGCTGTAGACTTTGAACCCGATTGTCCCAATGAGATGTACACGTATATCCTAATTAAGTTTTCAAACGTGAAGCAATGAGCAAAATTTTATCATCGATTGCTTCGTGTCAACTTGGGGCACTCTATTATTTCTATTTCAAACTGTCACACATTATTGCACTAATGGCAACGTAAAATTATCAAAATATGTAAGTAACATATGAAATATTCCAATTCTGTATACAATGTCCAAATATTGCCGCTTTAAAACATTTTATATTTGAGGATTTAAAGTACGCTTTTTCAGTCTGGGTTTTTAGTGTCTCAGGGAATGTCTGAAACAAAACAGGACGTCATCAAAAAATTACAATTACGTTCGCGTTGTTCCCAATGTTCTTGCTGACCGAAATTCAAATTCACTTTCATTTAATAATCGTACATAAACCTTACAGTGCAGTAGAATAGTTTGTTTTGGTAAAAGTAGGTATGATATATTCTTTCAATAGTAATACATTGTATATTATATTTTTACATATGACATTAAAATCTATTTGCCCGGCTAATGTTGCTGGTACATTCCATTGATTTCTGTGCCATACTTCTCGTAGACGTAGAATCTCTTCAACTTGGTAGTAGGTCCCAACTCCCCACTGGCCACTGAAAAATCATTTGGGAGAATCATGAACTTCTGCACTTTTGCAGCATTGGAAATAGCTCTGCCATTAGCTCTGTCAAAGCCCTCCTGGACGGCTCTTTGCAGTGTTTGAGCAAAGGGACCATTCATGAAATCATGGACTGTCTTGATGTTGTTCACACCAACACTCTTTGCCCACTCCAAGACAGAGGGCTGAAGCTCATCTGTCGGCAATAGTGACATCTGACAAGCTTGCACTTTGAGTGTGAGCAGCGCTGTCAGGTACTTCTTCTTCTCCCCAACAACTACCACATTACTGACAACACTGGGTAGCTCCTCTTTGATAGTGTCTTCAATGGGCACTGGTGCAATGTTCTCTCCACCGGCTGTGATAATGAGTTCTTTGGCTCTTCCTGCAATTGCAATGACTCCCTCCTCAGAGAAGGATGCAAGGTCACCAGTCTTGAACCAGAAGTCTTCAGTGAAAGATTGCCTGGTCTTCTCCTCCTCCTCTTTGTACCCCATAAAGACACTTCTGGCCCTGGCAGCCAATTCGCCTTTGCCAGATGCATCAGGATCAATCAACTTGTTGTTCACTCCGTAGTAGGATCTCCCAACAGTTCCAACTGTGTTACCGAGGCCAGGGAAGCAGACTGTCTGAGGGCCAAGGGTTTCAGTTGATCCGTAGATGTTGAGGATTTCAATACCAAGACTGTTGAAGTACTTCAGGATCTCAGGAGAGACTGGAGCAGCCCCACTCCAGCAGCTAGCTCTGTCCAATCCGAGCGCCTCGTGAATTTTACTATAAAAGAGAATTTTAGTTTATATGTGGAATTCGCGAAGCCTATATGTATGTCTTACCTTAGAATCAATTTGTGGGCGATTGTGTATTTGATGCTCTGACCCTCTTCCCCGCGGTTGCGACGAGCAAACTCCTCCAGAGCCACACTCTTGGCCCAGGCCCCGATTTTCTTTTTCAAAGGACTGGACTGAGCACCAACTTCCAGCATTTTCTCATGAATCTTTTCGTAAACACGAGGAACTCCAAGGAACTTTGTAGGCCTGACTTCTTTTAGATTCTCCACCTAAAATACAGGGTGTTTTATTTAAAGTGTGCTATTACAAACTCGTTTTACACATGGAATTCGAGGAGATATAAATTTTCTTATGAAGTTCAAACTGGTAGAAAATAGTGGGAAATTTTATGTACATGGTCATTTTTGGCCAATTTGCTGACTATATTTTGATACCACTGTGCTAAAGTTGACCCTAAAAATCACATGTTTCAGTACATAAACTGCTCTACAGTTAGTTTCTTGTCTGCAACAATTGTCCATTGCTTACATGTGACAAGTCTAATTGGACTTTAGCTGATATTTTATGCCATGCAAATGATTACTGGCATAGTTAAAACATCATTTGGAGAACATTTGGCCAGAAAAAGTGGGTATTTAGTCTCCTTTAATCTCTCAATTATGCCTAAACTTTGGGAAAGTCCTTAAAGGAATGGCATTAGTGGGTCATATTGACTAAATAACTGATAAATATTATTTTATTTTCCATTAATATAGATCTTTTTGAACTGGTAGACAAAATATTTTTGTAATGTGTTAAGGTAAAAAGTCTTATTATGAATGTTTTCCCATTTGGAACATATCACAATTTTGCCAAGTTGGCCCCAGAGCTGGGGAACCACAAAAATGCTGCATTCACTTCTATGCTACAAAATGTACATTTAAGAGCTAGAAATGCAAATTTTAAAGACTTCACATACAATTTCCCTCTATTTCCTTTCACTTTGTACTTCATAAGATAATTTGTATCTCTTTGAATTCAATGCGTAAAAGTGGTTTGTAATAACACGTTTTAAAAAAAAACACTGTGTATTTCATACTATTAATTAGGGGCTAAAGAACATTGTAGAGTCAATCAGTCTTACCAGAGTTCCCTGGAGTGCAGTTTTATCTGCAAAGTAGACAGTAGCCCCCACATCCATAGCCAGATAGCAGTCCTTCATATGAGCAGCAACATGGCTTAGTGGCAAGAAAGAGAGCATAGTCTCTTGTCCAGGGTTCCATCCAGAGCACGATGGTGCCATCCTGGATGTCCAAGTCACATTGTCATGGCTAACCATAGCACCCTTTGGAGGACCAGTGGTACCACTTGTGTAGAGCATCATGCATGCTTGATTCACTGCCTGCTCCTTTGTCAGATCATGGATAACCTGATCATCAAGTCCCTCTCCCAAGGCCATAGCATCATCCCATGTGATCACTCCATCCTCAGGGTTGCGCGGCTTACCATCAATGAGGATGACCTTTTTAACCTTGGGAAAGGCTTCCTTCATGGAGCGACCATCAAGGACTCTGTCAAGGAAGTCCTGATCTTGCAACACCAGAACATCAACAGGAGCATGATTGCAGATGTATGAGGTCAGTTCCCCAGAGTTGGTATTGTAGATCCCTGTGATGATGCCTCCAGCATGTACCGCTCCCAAGCTGGACATGAACCACTCAGGACCATTGTGAGCCATCACACCAACAGCATGAAACCTTTCCAGACCAATGGCCTTGAAGGCCTTTGCTGTACGGAACACATCCCTGTAGTAATCTGCATAAGTCCACTTGACCCACTCTCCATTCCGCTTGATGGCCATGGCAGTTTTGTCAGGCATCCAATTACAAGCCCTCTTGAACATGGACTGAATCAATCTTGGTTCCCAGCTGGCGGGGCCAGTTGATTCCATGTTCAACTTCACAGGAGTATTTGGTTTCCAGGATATGTACGAGTCTGCTTCCAGCACTTTGTCAGCCTTCAATACCACAGCTGTGGTTGAGAGCTTCCTCTCCTTCTTGATGTTGGTTAGCCTAAAGCCCTGCTGACTCTGACTCAAGGCATTAGAGATGCCATATCGGGGTGCTCTGGCAATCTGAAGCAGCACCGGCGAACTCAGTATCTTGGTTGCCATGTTGTCTTATAATGTTTATTCTATGTTTCAGGTGTGTGTTGCAGATGACAACTGCCTTATTTCGCGCCCCTTCCCCCTCTTATGTATTAATATTGTTTGTTGCTGGTCACTCTTAATGCACATCTCGTCGTCAGTGTATTTACCCCATGATAATCTTGCGACGGCCACG
>LR140323.1:0-17629 GCA_900659605.1 Tisbe holothuriae | reverse complement strand
CCCAGACAACTTACCCAGAAACTGCATCATCAGCGTCTGCATTCCATTGAACAAGATCATCTTCATGATCTTACACTATCCTCTCCCATGATGAAAACCACTTTCCCGTCTTGGCCTCAAAATAAGCCATCTGCAAGACCCGTGTGTTAGCATAGAACTCCTTTGGTTTGGGGCTGTAGCCGCCCCAGTAGGTGAAGTCCACAGGGGTGCCGTCAGTCCACTCGTACACCCCGTCCTGATCGGGATCCTTGAGGCCGATCCATGTGTCAATTGTGATGATGTCTAATATAGTGGACACACCGATCTACATGTAAATAATCCTTTCCTCTAAAGTCTCTGTAGCAAATTGTCTCGTTCCTTCAAAATCTCTTTTGTAGTAAAAGTACAAAAAATCTCTTTCCTCACAAATCTCCAAATGTGGTGCAAAAAGGCCAAAAAATTGAGCTCTTGCATAGACTACTGCAACCTAATCGCAGCTACTGTATTCAGTGGTATATGGCTCTTGACAGCTGCTGCTGCCAAATAACCAGATCAGAGTGCATCCAATCCAAATTCGTGAATAAACATTGCATGCTTGTTAAACTCAATAGTGAATTTCAATACTCTGAATACAGCAAATGAGCACATTGTAAATATTGTAACACTGCAGTGCATGTATTGTTACTAATATTATATATTGCTTTGTTTGTTAGTCATAATACAACATTTTTAAAACATTTATGCTCATAGCACATAGTTTGTTTCTAGTAAGGCATGTATTGTGTCACTCTTATGTTCACAGTTAATATGCATCTTCAGTGCAATTTAACAATTGTGTCACTGCAAAACTATGTTGCTCATATGTGTTTGCAGTCAATGTGCATCCTCATTAATTAGGTTCCAGAATACCCATTTTGACATTTCCTTGGTTATTTTATGAATGTTCACAATGTGCATCTAGTGATTTACTCCAAGACATTGTGCTAGAACTGCACTGTGTTAGCTTTTTGGTGTAGTCAATGAAAACTTTGTAGCTACAAACAAGTACATTTGATTTTCACAAGATTCCAGTTATATTAACAGCATTTATGACACTTAAATAGACAATCTTATGGAGTTACATTAATTAAAATAACGTTAGAAACATGCCAAAACTAATGTAATTAGTGAAATTAAGCTTTTATAACCTTGATTAAAGTTTATTCCCTTAAACACCCTTAAAATCATATTGTAAAGTTGTAAACATCTTTAGATAGTATTAAATATACACATTATTACCAGTACCAGTTTCACATTAAACATATGCATTTTGACAAAAAAGTCCAGTCATAATATAATTAATACTCAAGTTCAGTTTAGGGATCAAATCCATGAAGCACATTTTAACTATACATGATGAATTGAAACTCAAGTTTAGACTTTTCCTGCCTTCATTTCCTACTTTTATGTTCACCATCCTTATGCATCCACAGTGTTTTTCATTAAGATGACTCAATTTGCAATTGCAGTGATTATACTTATGTGTGAAGTAAATGTGAACCTTCATTGCCTACTATACGGTAATGAGCCTTTACTGTTTCACCTCAAACAGTTCTTTCTCTTTTGAACATAGCCTATGTATAAAATCCTGTAACACACTATTCACCCTATTAGCATTAAACTCACTGCAATAATTGCATATTTACTATGTGTTTGCCTTTTTTAACCCTAAAAGGCTGTGGTTTGCCATTGAGTGTGTTCATAAATATAACCAGTAAAGCTGACATATTGACTCACTCAACATACTAGTACTACTTACTAGTAAATAGTAACCATTGGCAGAGTCACATCACTCTTCACATAAAAGTAACCATTGCAGAGTCACATTGACTCTGCACATAAGAGTAACCATTAAATGCATTTCAGAGTCACATTGACTCTGCACATAAGAGGAACCATTAAATGCATTTCAGAGTCACATTGACTCTGCACATAAGAGGAACCATTACATGCATGTCAGAGTCACATCGACTCTGCACATAAGAGTAATTGCACCTTCAAATTGCCTCAACACATACCAGAAAGCATTACATGCATTGCAGAGATACATTGACCCTGCACATAAAGAGTCAGCAATGCACTGCCACATTGACTCTGCTCAGAAGAGGAACCATTACAGAGTCACTTTAACTCTGCACATAAGAGTATGAGTAGCCATTTTTGTTTGTGTTTACTTTATCAAAATTTGGACTATTTGCACTATCATAGCTGAGGAGACTTTTTGCACCTGAAAATACGAGCTTAGTTGCACTTTTACTCAATGAATGATAAGTTGCACAAGACTTTTTGCACTTTTACTTCATAGAGGAGTTATAAGGAAAATGATTTATTGCACAAACATTTAGCAGGACGAGATTATTTGCCACTACCCCCTTTAAACTACATATGATGTTGAGAAAAAAATATGACCGAGCAAGGTCGTAAGATGAATTGATGCAGTTGCTTGTCCTTGACAGGGATATCCTTGCTCTTGAGAAGGAGGAGAGATTGCGATACAGTGAACTATAGAGTTGTTATAAACGTTGTGAAGCATATATGTGTGTGTAGGTATAGTGAAGACTCTGTCTACTAAAATATAAAAAAATATTGACCCAAGAGTATCATTTAGTCTAAGAATACATTAATCAACAAATATATATTTTTGAATCTTATATTTATGAAACTTTTATCCTATATTTAGTAGTCACGTTACCACCAATAGGATGACACTAAAAAATAAAAATATTTTCTCTAGTAATATGATGTATTGTATTGGTAATAATCATGGATGAAAGGAGAAATATTTCAAGTATTCTTGGTAATACATTACATAATACATAGCTATGTTATATAACTCGTCATTAGGCATCAAAGATTTTAAATTTTCCGTAGCAACCTCTCCATGTTCTTGTGATAATTTTGTCGCTACGACATGTCCGTCCAGGGACTTGGTGTGAGGAAAAAATTGCAAGTGAAAGTGAGAGTAAATTACATGTGGTCATTGTGTTGGAAAGAGCGTATGACATAGATCGACCAAACTTAAAAAAATTGTGGAGTCATACTTGGCGAGTTCATACAGGCTCATATGGGATTGTACTTGGGGGGCGTAGCCACGTAGGGCCAAACTTGGTGGGCACGGGGTTGTACAGCCGCAGGATGGGCGCAATTTGGCAGCTTGAGATGGCGCCGTAGTAGCAGTGCAGTCCGTGTTGGTGTCATAGTAGCAGCTCATGGGGGCGACGTAGTAGCAGCTCATGGGGGCCTCGTCCTACAGTAGTAGTAGCAGCTGGTATGGGCCTTGTAGATTGTGGAGAGGGTTGGCGATCTTGTCAAGCAATCCTGAAACTTCTTTTAATTACGTTATTGCCATAATATTAAAAATATATATCCTTACCTTTGATCTCCTTTGACCACTGATATTTGCAGTGATTAAGTCCGTGGTGATGTCCAGACGTTTTAGTACATGCCACCGTCTTCGTACTTGTCGTCATAGCAGGTCGGGCTGGCATCGTAGAAGCAACTCTTAATGGCGTTCCGTTGGAGTACCAGCTTGTGCACATGTGCTGACGTCGTAGCCTCGTAGGAGCTGGTAGAGTTGTAGTGGCAGCTATTAGTGCCCGGTGTTACGTGCTATTGGTAGACCACCATCACAATGCACTTGTACCTGTTTGTTTCTCTTTTGCATTTTTAAAAGCCTCACACCAAAGTTTCTCTGCTCACACCAAGTCCCTAGACGGACATGTCAGCTAATGCTAATCACGCAATTATGGAGAGGTTCCTATGCAGAATTTCATTTCTTCCGTTGTCACCTAATGACGAGTTTAATAAAATGGCCAGGTATAATGTGCCATAAAATAGGGATTGCCAAACCTACTCAAGATGATTTTAAAATTGAAACTGTGTCTGCCAATCCTTCAAAAAAGATGGTTCTAAATATAACTACTACGGTTATCTGATTTTTTTTACCAGTCTCTGGAATTCTTTAGCAAATTTGCACTAAATTTAACATATTTGACACGGATTCCACCCTTTTTGTGCTTGTTCGTTCAGAGTTTGCCGCTGGGAAATCGTGTCAAAATGTGTTAAAAAGAACTTTCTATAGTTTTACTACTTCCCGACGTGCTGAGGCCATTCACTGAACCTCATTAAGTTAAATTTATCTCCATTATCAATGAAGGTCATAAATAGTGCATTTGATTACGTCTCAGTCTTAAAATGCATTTTGCATACTTTTTGCGTCAAGTAATGTGTTTGCTTTGTCAGAAATGCAATTTTAACTAATGTGACGTTGAAACTGATGTCTTTTCAGAAAGTTCATTGACCGCTTTAATTACAGAAGAGAGTTTAGAAGACAATTGCAATGCAAGATTGTGAATGACTTTTCAAATATCATAAAATGTGATAATATACAGTGTGTCCGAGCAAAAACGAGAATTTTTCTTGGTCAGGGAGATATTCTGCATTTTATGTAGTAATTTACCTCTAAACTCAATGAAAATTGGCACATATGTTAAGTAACACGTGCCTAGTCTATTCCTAATATTAATTTGCTCATTATTATCAATGTAATTATGTAATTAAGTAATTAACTATCCATGGCATTGCCCCTTTAGCCCCATATTTAACCTAGATATAACATTGCCACAGTGGTTTCAGGAAACACATATTTTGACCAATAATAGCCCTTGGTTATGGCTACCATACGCGGGGTAATGTGTTTCAATCAGTTTTAGTTAAGTTCTTACTTAAGCCAAATACTTATTGTAACCCTCATTTTTGGCCTTTGTAGGTCCAGAGCAGGATACCAGAGGAGTTGCATCAAGCTACTGTGCTGTGTAGATGAATTATAGTACAAACCTCTTACAAGGTGCATTGGAAAGAACATGAGTTGTAGATGCTGTTAAGTTTTTAAAGTGGCCAAATTGAAACTTAATCATGGTTGTACTGAACCAAAATTGATATTGCAATACTCCATTTTAGGTAACTCAGTATTAGCAAAAGGGTAGACTTCATTAAAATGATTGTCAGGCAATGAAAATTTAACTTACATAATTTATAATATATGCATTCGAAAGAGCAGGAAAAGTAGATATGGGTAAGTTTTTAAAATGTTCAAAATGGTTTATTTTTAGCATTTAATCATGCCCGTACATTTAAGAGTACAACCTGCCTTGTGGATTCCCGCGCAGGACACTTCTAGCTGTCTGGGCATATTTGGCTCTAGAGCCAATATAAGTCATTTTAGAATAACATGTCAAAAACATAAAATACACACTATAAGTTGAGTAATTTGCAGATATATTTGGATTGTTCACAACCCTCATTAAATAGAAGTTACAGTAACTTGCAAAAATTCTCGTTTTTGCTCAGACACACTGTAGTAGCATAGTAAGAGTAATAAATTAATCAGTTTATGACGATTTATTTTTCAATTAGATGTATTGTCTTTTACATTTGCAGTATAGTATTTGATCTCCATTACTTAATCCAAATTACAATCCTTCAAAATCCCAAAATGACACACAAGAGCATCACTCTTGACATTTGCAAATGGCCTCAGCCCTCCAGGCATCTCCACATCAGCCCAGGGCTGCACTTTCCACTCCTTGAGGCCAAGTCTGTTGAAGATCTTCCGGGAGACGTCACTGGTAGTCACAACCCAGGTTGCATCACAGCCGGCAGTCTGAGCAACCTGAAGTGATAAATTTATTTGTGAAAGGCCTTGGGGAAGGCCTTTACGTCTTCATAGGTTGTTTTCTTCTTGCAGATATTGTTTCTGTAACAATTGTATAAATGTGTACCCATAAGACACACTATTATGCCTTAAAAGAAGCACATAGGCAACTGCGGCATTGAAATGAATCATGCCAAAAAATCAACATCTAAACAGATTTCTATTTTATTATATGCTTTCCCATTACCTCTTGACCTTAGCGCCAGCTCTGAATCCGACCAGCTTGTCTGGATTGTTCAAGTCAAATGCAAGAAGTGTGAGGCCATCCAAAATGTATTTACGGAACTTCTTCTCCACAGCTGGGGGACGTTTGTTTTTGAAGCCTCCGTGAGCAGCAGTGGTGGGCTCATCTGAAACCAGGCATTTTCATGCAAGCATTATTATACCAAGTGTCCTTTTTCACATTGAACTTACCTCGCATAAAATCACTGAAGAGCAGGTCAATAGTGTCCTCCATGTCCTTCTCCGTTTTGGCCAATCTGAACAGGACCCCAGATTTCTCATCCTTCTGTTCAAAATGAACATTGGGGTGACCGAACTCCATTTTTGAATAATGCAAGCTGGTCAGAGAGTTGTTTTGAACTGCATAGGTAGCTGCAGATGATGAAGCAATAAATAGCTTACAAAATGCTCCTATGCAGTTTCTTGTCCTTGAAAGAGATATCCCTGCTCTTGAGAATGAGCAGAGATTGCAGTGTATGGAATGCAAGGTCGTTTTAAACATTACTTGGCATAAATTGTGTGTATGATTAACATATGACAATAATATACGCAACATTAATGAGTATACATAAGAAATATGCATAATAAAATCAATGTGTTTTATTTAACTACATTCAATCCAGTTTACAATCTTTAAGCATTCCAAAATGCCCCACAAGTGCCGTAGACTTGACATTCTTGAATGGTCTCAGCCCTCCGGGAAGCTCCACATCTTCCCAAGGAATTGCCTTCAATTCTGTGAGACCAAGCTTTCCAAAAATGGCCCTGGAGTGGTTGTGCGAGGTCATGACCCAGGTTGCGTGGCAGCCGGCTTTGTCCCTGGCAATCTGAAAATTAGTTTAGGTAGTTGACTGTAGCCTTTTGACTTCAGGGAATTTAAGGTCAGGTGTATTTAGCCAAGTAGTTAGCTAACATTGCTTGCTAATCAGTACTGTAGAACGTAAGGATTTCCACTATAAATGGCACTGCCGACCGGTTATAATTCCCCTCCTTACCTTAAGAGCCAATCTCGCCAGCTTTACCCCCAATCCCTTCCCTCTAAACTCACTCCTCACCCCCAGGGCAAACATGTTATAGATGTACTCAATATCAGGGTTCGCATCCACCAGACTCCGATTCTCCAGGACAATATTCAATGCCACGAGGATGTACGCCCAGGGGAGGGGGAAGTCCTTGAAGTCATCTAGAGTTGTAGGCTCTTTGGGAACGTCATCTCTGAAAATTAAAATATAATTTAGATAATACTAAAGCACTGGGGAAAAGGACTTTAGATAATACAACCGTCAACATGAGGTAAAGGTCTGGTTTTCTTGAGATAAACACTGTCTTATACTGGATTGATGATCTCCTCCTACCTGTGAATTTTGGATCCTGATCTAAATCCAACTAGGTTTGTGGGATTGTTCAAGTCATAGGCGAGTAAAGTCATCCCATCGAGGAGACAAGCGCGAAATTGCTCCACCATGGCAGGGGAGCGATCGTCGTTATTGTAACCGCCGAAGGATTCAGTAGAGGGCTCATCTGAAAAGAAACTTTACCTTGGATCGCGAGCATGATGTATCAAATATATGAACAACCACCTTTTATGTTTTACATGTTTTCTCCCAGAGCAAAAGTAAATAAAAAAGTAAAACAAAGTAAAAGTACACGTGGTCAATTCAGAAATGCATGGGGAGCCAAATCAATTTCAAATATTTGGAAAATTAGCTTATGAGCCAAATGGCTGTCCAACAGCAAACTTGGTTATGAACAGATAATACTCATAATAGATAGACAAATTCACTTGTATCAATTTACTTTCAAAAGTGAAAATACCACTGAACGTATAAAACGTCCATAATGCAATTTTATCAATTAGTCTTAAATGTGCATCTTACCGACGAGATAGTCTTGAAAGTACATCTCCGTGGCATCGTGCACGTCCTGCTCCGTCTTGGCGAGTCTGAACACGACTCCAATCGACTCATCGATCTCCTCATATTGGACGTCACTGTTCTTGAACATGGTGGAATCCGAATATTGTGTATAGTTCTGAATTACTTTATTATAAAATATTAAAATAAGGCTCCTAATAGCAAGGAACAGCTTTTAGCTTCTGTTAAAGTTAGTGTGTATAGAAACAATCGTACGTTCCACATGGGTGAGTGAGAATGTGATTATCCAATCAAAAATGAAGTTTTTGAGAGAACTTGTTTTATAGCAGGACGAGATGAACATCAAGTTTTTTTTTGTTTTTTTTCAGAGCATTTACAACTGTTTCACAAGCTTTATTGTTACATAAATGTCCTTGTACAGCAGTAGCAATCAGTTCGCAGCATACACATAGAAAAAGAAGTTGAGAAATCCACGATTATGTAACAAAGCGATCAGGCTAAGGAATGCGCCTATCACAAACCATTCATACCATACTCTCCACCACAATAAACAGGCCAAGATCCACTTTAGCTTCATTATATTTCTTCCATTTCTTCGTTGTGAACCCAAGGACACCCAAGGCGTCTTCACCCAAGTTTTATGGGTCGCGCAAGAGTGATTACTGAGTAGTTTCCGGGACACTTACAAATTAGACCACACTATGGTTAATGACGATATACTAGGTTATAATATTGGCTAATTCTCAGCATTTATGGTGTTGTCGATGTCACTACGGTGTATGTTCAAAAATACCTTCCGTAATACTTGGACCAATAAAATGTGTACACTTTACACATGACAGCCCATTGTGACTTGAGTGCCAAAGTCACTCAGACTACACTTTCATGGCTATAATAATATTGTTCTGCAAATATACGAGTAAAACCTAGAGCAATACATACTTCAACCTGCCCTTATAGTGACTGTATTTTGATTAATAACAATTGTTATATTTGGATACAGTACATGTCACATTTCCATAAACATTGTTACTGTACTCATATGCAATAATACGTAGAAACTTGTTTTTGTCATCTGCCTTCTTTGTTTTTGGGGGAGAGTTCCGCATGAATACTAAATGGGGAATGAATGTGTTTCCTGGTAAAGCCACGGGGATAAGTCTTGATAGAATGATGCAAGTAGTCCTCTATAAACACATATAGAGGACTACTTGAATGATGACTGAGATGGATGTGTGGAGTAACATGAGATTAGAAAACGTACCAATGACCAAGCAAGGTTTAATTCTGAAGTCATGCAATGAAGGCCTTGTTAGTTTTTATGTCTACACATACTGTATTATCATGGTCTCTTCTGTGGCATTTCTTTACCATCATGCATCTATAAGCTTCACCAAAATTTATTAGCTATTCAGATGTATAATAATATTAACCTTATTCTTCTTTCCAGGTCGGTTCCTATTCCTACGACATGTCCAAGATGCTGTTCCAAGTGTCCCAGCTGACCTTCATCCAGAAGCAGAGCATCATACTCGACTACAACATTGAGATACTCAATCTCAAACCGAGGGATAAGATTTTCCTGGCGGGGGCGCTGGGAAACTACTCACTGGCTGGGTTTCAAATGGTAAGGAACTCCCAATCTACATATGTTACAATATTATACCTTGCTTACTGTTATAGAAACATCTTACTAAAAGTACGTGGTGCTTTCATTGTCCTCGGTTCTATATTTTATTAATGATTTGACGGTATAAGCGCGTTAAAATGCGATCGAAGAAGGCCCACCTAGCGGGTTTTCTACATTTACTGTATTTACATAACGTAACTGCGACGATTTGGATACATCCATTTAATTCATTCGTGACGTTTCCCTTCCTTCAGAATAAGCATTATGCTTACTAATGGTCCTGAAAGTACGTCTAATATTTAAAGATTACCCTCCGGCGTCACGCAACACGAATCGCTTCTTCTACCCAATGTACTAAAATGTATCCAGCTGATGTATTCTATGCGGTTATAACATTATAAACACCTCCTGGGACTCCCCAGAGTGTCACAGTTCGTGATTCTTCTTACATGATGCCACATCAAGAAGAATTATTGGAGCGTTTCGCTTCCTTGTGGACGCAGGGATGACAATCTATTAAGTAGATGTCGTTTACTTTACTGGTAAATTTGACTGTTGACAATAGTAGAGTATTCTCTTTCTGGCAACCGTGTTCAACATTGTAAATAAAATAAAATATGGTGATTTTGGTGATTTTGGTGGTTCTGTCTGATGTTTTCTTTCACTTCACCTTAAGATCACCCATATATAAATTAAATAATGTAAGGAAAGTAATGGACTTAAAAAGTCAATCGTTTCCAGATTAAACCTACGAATGCAGAATGCATAAGCACAGAAGAAGACTTAATTTATATAATTTTGCGCTTTAATCACAATAACTCATTTGAAGTGGGTTGTCGATGAAATAATATTTAATTTTTCCAGAACCTTCGTCGCCACGTGATGTCCTACATCATCACCTACTACCTTCCCTCCGGACTGTTTGTCGTCGTGTCATGGATCTCATTCCTGATTCCACCAGATATTGTACCCGGTAAGGAAGACTTGGGAGAAGTTACAAAATAAAACAATAAAATAATTGAAACATTGTCTCTTTAAAATTTATTTAGCTTCACCTGAGTCCTGACCTTGGTGACAAGGGCGTCTGAAAAACTTAATTTACTTGTTTTCCTTTTATAATAGAATGTCTTGTAAGAACCATTGGAAAAAAATGCGGTAAATTATAACCAATTTTAAAACTTTTTCAGGTCGCATGGCCCTCCTGATCACGCTCTTCCTCGTGCTCATCAACATCTTCAACAACATCACGACCAACTCGCCCAAGGCGGAGGGACTCACGGCTATTGAAATATGGATGCTTGCTTGCATTCTATTCGTTTTTGGTAAGATAAATGCTTAAATAGCATATAAAATAATATTAAATAATGCTACACACGAAACTGAAGAACAATCTACTAAGTTATGATGCGTTAGATCGGGTACTAAGATAGAATTAGATCAAAGTCCGATGCAAGTCATTGGCCTACGACTCTACGTTGCATTAAATGTGCTAATTACCAGGCAATACGTCATGACAGTTTAGTGCGAGCTATTCTCCTTAAATGGTAAATTATAGCCCAATATTTGCTTTCTCTTTAAAAGAGCTTGATACGACTGCTAACTTTTTTCGTTACTTTTTTCCGGAGCCATTAGCTTTTGTGCTCCTCTAACGACCCATTAAATGCATTATTGGGGAACTTTCATTAAATATTTATGTGAGTTTCTTACATATTGCAAGTCTTCGTCATAATGTATTATATACTGCTACTTAGTAGCATTGCTTAGTAGTAGTAAATCTCATTGGCTATAATTTATATGTAAGTTTGATTTCTAACCCATTTTTCGCAATCAAAGAACAAGGTCTACATTAGAAATATTTCAGACTGTAGCACCCTATTAATTGTATTAATACTACCCAGAAACCACTGTAAGCATTAAGTTACAATAATGATCTTTATATCCTCATACGAAATCTCTTTTTCTAGGCTCCCTCATCGAGTACGCCGTGATCCTCTTCAAAAAGCAGAAGAAATGCAAATACGGCGCTCCGGGCCAATCCGCGTACTCCCACGCCTCCAGCATGGCCGCGGCCAACAGCCGGCACAACAGCGTCTACGGCACCTCCGCCCCCGACGGCGACGACATGACGCCGTTCCTCATGGACCTGTGCGCGACCGGGGAGGCGGCGATCCCGCCCTACGACCACCATGGGCCGGTGCCCGGGTGCGGGAGTGGCACGACGGCCTACCCGCATAACCATAATCACTCAAATCATATGATGATGTCGGGATTGAATCATCACCATGGGCAAGGTAGGTGTTGTGGAATTTCACTCTGGAAATGTTCAAAGGTGATAGTAATCAAGTGTCGTTTAAATATCACGTTCGACACAATCGACTTGGTCTTCAGTAGATTGTATGCAATCGTTATGATTTATGTTTTGTTATCCGTAGCATTGGATATTCTTTTATATTTACCAAGATTAACGGAGTTCTCGCTGCTTCAAAGCTCATGACCAGATAAAGTACAAGTAACATTTGGTATTGATGCATCATTATGTCTTTCTGTGTGCGCCGCTAAGTGTCCTTCCTCTGAAGATTATCCTATACATGTACGCTTTTGAAGATTCTTAATGCTCCTTCCTATTATTATATATTACTTATCAAAAACTGATTTAACGTATGCCAACTTGCCAAGTGCTACTCTAAAACCATGTATTACTTGGATACGCTTCATTATAGGGCAAGTGCTTCAATATAATAGAAGACTAGAAGTTGCTAAAGCAATGGAATAATTGAAAGTTTTACCGTAAAGTATGATCCAACTTTTGTTGCATTATTTCTTGACAGCTGGAACATGATAAATACGTTTGCCTTTTAAAACTGATGCTGCCAGATTTACAATTTACTTTGGCTTGCACCTGAATTATTATCAAATATGCTTTAAGTTTTAGAACACTTCGACAACTACAGAAATCCCACCAAAGTTGCCGGCAGTTTGTATCAATAAACTGCAAGAAAGCTACATCGGTTTTACTTTCTTTAAATTTAAGAATTTCCTTCCGAATTGAATGACAGCGTACTATGTATTCCAATTATTCATATATAATTCATTGGGACTGCTACAAAGTTCAAGCCAATTTCTTCTTCTAATGCATTTCTTCTTCTTCTCGGTTCTTTTTTCAAACTATCTGGTGGCAGTTGCAAAAAAAGTATAGTTCTAAAAGAGAAGGGAATTCTTCACCTGGAAAAGAAGAATCGTAGTAAATATAATATTGCATTTGTAGGGGTATGTGGAGGGTCGTGGAGGAGTAAGACTGAGTTTTATGCAAGAAAAGTATTTAAAATACGAAATGTTGCATTACCTAGAAGATTTAGTGTATTTCACTTTAATATGGGTACAATTAATATAATTTTTAAATTGATGTTTGCTGCCAATACCGTAACAAGTGTTTCTATTGAGTTAGGTCAATCAAGAATATGCTACATTGCCTTTGACACTGCCAGGTTAGGTTGGGTCAGGCAAATTAGCCCTAAAATGAGTCATCAGAAAAATTTGGCTAATTAACCACCAAGGTTACAATTTAGGTAGAAAGGTCAAAATAGGCTTGTTTAGAAGGCAAGAGCTTGATTTATAGGAAACAACATAAAAAAATTATTAAAAAACCATCATTTGCCTCAAATTTGAACCTAGGGACCACGAACTACATTTGCCCCAGTGTTTCTTGTTTAGTGTATCAGGGAGGTTAATAGTGTAACTTGAAGCCCAAGTTAAAGATTGAGTACAAAAAGGCAAAGGGTACGGCAATTTCGGTAACTGAAGTTCAAACTTGACTACTCATATTAGAATATCTTTGACATAATTCAAAGAATACTATTAATAGAATGCAAAATTTCACAATAACTATAACTGTTAATCAAAATATTATTATGCATTGCCAACCGTCTTAATCTTATTAACTTAATAAGATAATCTGATAGGTGAAGTACAATCTGCAGCTTTGGATTATGGGTATCCATGTACTTTCAACTTTTTTTAGCTATCCCACTGCAACTTTTTCATACCCGTGTCTTTTCAGCAAGCAAGAGCTATAATCACGCATTATAAGCAGCATCGGAAATTACCTTGATAAAGTTTTACTGCGGAGAAATAATTAATTTTACATACACCGGAAAAGTAATCTCACACTGACAACTTTCTGTTGGTTGCATTTATAGAGGATGTTTTAGGCCGTTCAAATGTAATACTTGGTGCCTCTAATCACGCATTGACAATCTCTAACCTTTTCCCTCTTTCTGAAATTGCAAAAGTTTTTCAACTCTTCTTCTTAAATTTTTGCACAAAAAACGGATAAAATTGAGTGCAAGAAATTCCCTTCTTCTCCTTTCAAAAGTTCTTGGGACATCAGGGTTGCCATTTATTGTAATGTTGATTAAAATTTCAAATAATAATTAGTATCATATTGTCAACATAAAAGGGGTATCCTGGCCCGAAAATACTGTTTAAAACCTATATTATATACGTTTGATAAATAGTTATCACAACAGTATAAGTAATTAGTGTTAGTTTTGATCATGTTCACATTTATAATAACTTGCATATTATTCAGTCTTTTCACACGGCGCTTTTCTCCCTCCTTTTCTTTAAAAAACTTTCCAAATCGATTTAGAATAAAGTAAGATCTTTTCCCGTTAAAATTGGAATTAGGAAGGCAAATTTTCTCCCCAGCGTGTTTTCCTCCAAAGTGGAGTTTAAAACTGCAGCTGTGACGATGAGAGGAACCGAAACCGATCAAAATGCATTAAAATCAAACTGGGATGAATAATTCCGACATTAACGGGGTATTGAAGGTGGAAATTGTACTTTGACGTGGTTAACTTGTAATGGTGTGTCCTCAAAGCAATTATGTCGTCGGTCACCAACTATTTGGTTTTCATCATACAAATGTCACCGTGCAGGCCTTTAGAGTAACGAATTACAAGTAACGGATTACATGTAATAATTACATTTTTTTGAGAAAAAGTAATTTCTTGTTACATATTTCAAAAATTGTAATTGTAACTGTAATTGTAACGTGTTCAAGAGCTTCAGTTACAATTACATTTTGGTTCATTTTTATACTATGAAACCCCACACTGCAGATTTGAAAAGTAAAAAAAATCTTGGTGCCTTAAATATGGTAAGCATAATAAAATATTAAGAGTACTGCTTAGCTGTCTTTCCATAGAAGACAAGTATGGCACATTTTTGCTCTGGACGAGTTCTTTGGTGTACTACAATAAAAAATGTAACTAATTGTAATCAGTTACAATTTTTCAAGCTGTAACGAAAATGTAATCAGTTACACATTTTCATAAAGTAACTGTAATTGTAATCAGTTACAAAAAATTGTAACGAGTCTAATGGCCTGCTCGGAATGTGACATGCAAGTTATTAGCTGGAGACCTCTTGAAATCAGTTTTAGAAACTTTCATGAGTGAACCGGAACAACTTCCGGTAAGCAGTAATTTCAAAACGTTTTCATTTCCAGGTTGCTCCCAACCCGTCTACAAATACGATCCCGGCTGCAGCACCCAACCCGGTTGCTGCCAACAACAACAACAACACTCTTCTACCAATCACGTGGCCGCCTCAGCACACGGACACACGCACATCAACCACCACCACCACGGACACCACAGCCCTGTGGACAACAAGGAGCCGACGCCGCACTTCAAGCACAGCCCTGCGCCCATGGCTGCCTTTGATGATAGTAGTAGCGGCGGCGCGACTGCGAGCGGCGGCGCGACTGCGAGCGGCGGCGGGAATAATGGGTTGCAGCATCAGCCGAGTTTGAATTCGGTGCTGCAGCAGCAGCAGGCGTTGCAGCAAGGGAATGGGAGTAGTAGTGCAACGGCGGCTACAGCTGGGGCTGGGATGAATGGAAGTGGGGAAGACGGTGAGTAACCTGAAACTTCTAAAGCTTAAAAAGAGCATATTAATTATTAATTATGGTGATTTAATCAATGGTATGTTGCATTAACATGGTTGTTGATCCATTAGTTTCTTAATCCCCCATTACCTTTATAACTTTTGATATTCCTGTTTTCAGAGACTAACCCTTCTGACCCGTCTCCCAGTGGCTGCTCCAAGTCCCGCTTCATCACCCACACCGCGGCGCACGCGCAGACCTCGCTCGGCGGCACGCCCAATCACAAGGGCCCAATCAGCTTCGTCTACCAGACCAAGGAGCAAGTCAGAGTAAGCGAAACAATAAATACACTCGCTGTAGTAAATTGCCTTTGACACATTTTATAACAAAAGTACAGTTTCATGACACCATCAAAACATTTCGTCTTAAGGTCCTAAGCAATAAAAGGTTCGTTGCACTTTAAAATTAACTTTCATCCCCTCTGACAAGGGCGGATATGAAAGCTGTCATAATCGACGGTTTTGGTAAAAAATAAGTTCATATTTCGGCCATGAAATAGGCTCTAAAGTGAAACAACTTCTGGGAAACAATTTCAAAAGAGCAAAAAGTGAAAACGTTTGCAAAATATTAATTGCATTTTTGAAAAAGCCATGCTATTTCGACAGTTTTCTAAAGAGCAAAGTAACGGATTGTTTGAAATCACGCAGAACTTTATTGGCGGCATTGACTTATCATATACAGGCTTCGAACCTCAACTTTATGCAGAAAATGTATACTATATTGTAGTATATATAAGGTATTACTCTGTGTTACTTTCAATTTACATTCCTTCTCTTGCAGACCAAGTTCAGCTCTCGCAAAGACGACAGCCTGAAACGCAAGCGCCGCCAGTCGATCCTGGACAAGCACTACTCCACCTGGAACGACGAGTACGCCAAGGTCGACCGATTCTTCCTCTACTGCACGCCATTCCTGTTCTTCATATTCAACTTCTTCTACTGGGGATACTTTTACGTCTGGGGGTTGTACATTCTGCATGGGGATAACACGGAGAAGCCTATTGTTATGCCCAATGATGGGGAGTCGGGCTAAAAATGAGAACTACACCACAGTCGCTAGTAATCTGACATTGTGTAGCCAGATCGGAAAGTTGACTACTGAGTGGCATATTTGACAAGACTAGATCTGAAAGAATCTCATGATAACCTGGTGATGGAACCCACATTTAAAGTAAACTATGGATAAGCACTTCTACTGTAATCTATATCTGTGGAACCATGATGACTTTACATTGCATTAACTGAATATTTTGAATGGCCTATAGAAGGGCAAGGTACACGAAAAGTTAAGATACTGAAGCAAACATAAAAGAAGAGACCAACACATGCCAACGTTACTGCTTGCTTTAAACATTATAATGTCTACAAACCGAAAAAATGGAATCATATTTGTTTTAAAGAGCTATATAAAGTTAATTTAGTTATACTTAGATAGTGAGATATTATTGTAGATTGCTATATCCTTAAGACCTGTAGAAGCTGATGAAACACTTCCAACTGCTGTATTAACTTCCGGTGTAAAGCTACTTCCAATATGATAATCCAATTACTGCATGAAGATGCCGAAAACTATTGTTAATGTTTAGTTGTATCACTTATGAAGTATAATTATGTGTCTAAATTAAAATAAAGTATAAAACAATGTAATGTACCGAGGACCATATATACAGTGTTTAAGCATGAATAATACTGAAGCTTTAAAAATCTTGTATGACTTGACTATAGTTCCAAGCATAAAGAGGGCAAGAATTATCTGAAGAATACTCAAAACATTGCATATAGATTTGGAACTGCAGTTTAAGTAAATTAATTTTCACATAAAAGCATCTTCAAGACACATTTGGGAAACTGTTCTAACGCCGAGCTTTCACTTCCAAAGAATATAAAAACGCCAACTCGCTATTATATTATTCAATTTGCAAAGCAAGTAGTTTAAATAACTGGAATGTAATGTAATAACATATATATTACAGATTCTATAAGTAACTGTATGAAATGCATGTCCAAAACACAATATACTGTATATTGGGTTAAATGATACGTTGTTAACCGCTAAAGATGTTAATATAAACCTATATGATTGTAATAAGTGTATGTAGTGTATGAGAAGAAAAGTGAATCTAGTGCTCTCACCAAAAATTGTGAATAATATTCAAACGTTTTGCGTGCTAACTTGAAACCAAGACTTTTAACAAGAGAATTTAGCTCCCAATTCGATCAGAT
>LR140322.1:0-17630 GCA_900659605.1 Tisbe holothuriae | reverse complement strand
TTCGCAGAGCAAAGGCGATCCTCATAACTGCGGGAGCTGGGATCGGGGTCGATGCTGGACTGCATATTTACAGGTAGCTGACGTGACATTATGTCTGGTATTAAATCGGGCAATTACCACAATTAAAAAGGTGTAACAAAGTAACCATTTAAGCCTCATTCCTAGCAATGACCAATGTTCATAGAGAGAGAGACAAATAAGTCAAATTACACGTGAAATTAATACTTTTCTGCTCTACAAAAAATGTACCAAAATACTAATTGAATTTGGCATAATAATATTGCCTTCAAATTGACATCAATTATGAGAGATAATGACCAAACACTAAGCTGACCACAAAGTCTGAAAAAACCTAAATTGTTAAAAATGTTTCTTAGGACTCAGCAAGACTTCCTCGACAGCCACCCAGTGGCCAAGGAGAAGAACTTGACTTTGCCAGACCTCAGCAATATCGAGTTGTTCAAAAAGGATGTGACGCTAGCTTGGGGATATTACGGACAGAGGTGGAAGCTCTATAATGAGGTAATCAACAACCATAATCATGTAATCACAACAATACAAGGCATTGAAGCGTAATTGAAAGGGAGATTCATATAACTCTGGTTAACCTAATCATTAAAGATCATTGAATACCTGAATGTGGATCCGTGGATCTGGCCTAGAACCGGATTCGGATCCGTAATTATTTTAGAACAAACGGATCCGTCAAGATGTAAGCTTATATAAATCTGCTTTTAGTGGAAAGGGATGAAATATAAATCAAACAAGACGGTGTTAGAACTAATATTTGTAAGGAGTTGAGCTTGTAGGCTACTTTACTTCCCCTACTAATATTGTAATTCTAAGCATGGTCATAGCTATAACTCTGTGGTTGCCGATCTAAGGTCGATCCAGATCCGGACCGTTAAATGAATATTTCGACTGTCCAAATGATAAGAGTTCTCTATTCAAAATTGTAACTCTTAACACATGTTTTATGCTCTGTAATGATGCAATAAATGTACATAAGAGGCTAAGGATTCTTTTGAATGCTTATTTCAAGCTCTCTGCAGAATTAGAACAAACTGAGGACGATTATTAAAATACTAATTTATTATTAAATGAAATACTTAACGCTTAAGGTACTCCTTTAGCAAAAATAGTGGCTTCTCATTGGCTTAAACCAAATACTTAGCACTAAGGAAGACCTTAGGAACTGCTTAAGCTTTTTAATAATCGGACTCTGAACACTAAAGATTGCTCTATAGCCCTCATTACTTAACACAGGGTTCAGCCAATGAGGATGGAGTATTTGGGCCTAAGTACTAGCGTCCTAAATACTAAGTATTGGAGTGCTAGCTACCAAGTACTTCCTTTGGCTCAAAGGAAGACCTTTGAGGGTTTTTTAATAGTTGGACTTAGATGTCTATGTCGTCCAAGGATTTTTGTCCTATTTCGATGTCTTTCATGCATCGCGAGCGGAGCTGAGTCGCTTTTCTGGCGAGAAATCATATATCTCCGGCAGGGCCCGGCAGCGGCAGCTCATTACAATATCTTTATATCTATATAAAGCAAGTTACTCATTACCAGATTATTGGCCCAAACAGATGACATAGATCTTACCGCTGTACATCGGCAATCTATTGGTTCATATATAAAACACATGTTATTAAGTTATGATTGGTCAAGGATGTCTCTACCGTTTACAGAGATTCTTGGATTGGTTTACCTCAAGGCCATAGAGCTATTATAAAAAGCTCTTATTTAATAGGTTCATGCTCAAGTCCTATAATGACCTATATGGTTTACCTCTACAGTATGTCGTCTGTTTGGGCTAGAACATTTATTGCATAAATGTTGTCGCTTACATTACCTAAACATATCCATCTACATATCCTTACATCATACATTTTTTTGCACTGGATCGCCTCTGGCCTAATCCCCACTACTGTTATTTCGCAGGTTTCGGTTTATTCCCGAGTACTACCCTTTCGGGTTTATCTACCTGCTCCGCCTTATTATGGCTAATCCTCTATTGTGGACAGTGTCCTCCTTTCACCCCCATGAGGTGGGAGAACTCCTGCCCAGAGGCCCTTTTTTAATATTTGCTTTGCATCCCTTTTTATATATTTTAGGCCTATAGGGTACTACCTTTTCAGGTTCATTAATAAGCGCCCGAGTCCCACTTAGCATTCCTCTATGCCCAGCCTGGCCCTCATCCCTGCGCGCCAAGCTCCACCATGTCTCCAAACCACACCTTTGATCACTATTTATGCTTGTCAATCCTTGAGAAATGGTGCAAAACGATCGTGTTGTATGAATTCTAGGAGGTTGTGATTCTCCCACTTTTTTGTGATATCTGTGTAAAATCACCCTACTTATGTTGCTAAGTGCTGGGCAGAGAGTTAGATGCTTGGAGTCCTCAATTTCATCTTCTCCACAGGCTCTGCAGTACTTGGTAATATCTGTCTATTTTGTGTAGATGTCGACCTAAAAAGTTGAATCCGGTCCACAACTGAAATATAGCACAATTTTGACCTCGTCAGGGGGAATTTGGATCCCAATACACCATTTTAATCCTTGATCTTCACCCAAAAACATGGTGCCTTTCTTTTTTCTAGGTTACAATGGCTTTTTGAGAAAAAAAATCTTGAAATTTTCCAAAAAATCCAAAAATTGGTCAACTTTGACAGTTAATAAAACAGTTGTGCTGCTTTTAATCATTATTCTGAGGGCAGAAATGAAATTTTTAGACCTTGTTACCCCTAGTAAAGTTAAAAAATTATAAAATTGGCTGTCCATATAGCCTACACAAGCGTTTGCCTGAAGGCACCGATTTTGACAAAAATTGGAATATTCACATTTTCACTAAAATTTCACAAAAAGTTGCAGATATAATTTTTGGCTCAAAATATTTATTCCAAATTTTTACTAGGCAAAATGGATTATATGAGCTTACTTTGTTACTACTATCACCTGTTTTAGCCTGTAAGAAATTTATACAATTTGCAGCTGGAATTGGCTATCCAGGACATCAGGGGGCCCATTAATTGATGTTAGTTCATTTTCATTAGGAAAGTTTGCACTAACAATGGTAATCTTTGTTTCAAAATAGTTCTGAAAAATACCTAAAATTGTTCCTGTACCTACATATTAATATATTTGTACCCCATATGCTCTAAATGTTTCACGAAGGTTAATAAAAAGCTAAAAATATTTAAAAATGCACTTTTTAAGCAAATATGAGCCCTAACCTACTACAAAACATATACAAATGCAGCAAAACATATTTTCTGATCAAAGTTGAACTGCAACATTTGTTTACTTTAATAATTTTAATTATATGTGCCCAAATATAAAATATGTCATCCCTGAATTCTCAGTATGAGCATATTTGGAGGACATTTTCATATTTTTAAAGAGGCCACATTATCTAAAAATAGATGAAAAAGCAAGCTAATTAACACACACACCGCTTTACCACCCACACACGCATTACGCGCACGCACGCACGCGACTTCATTGCCGCGAAATAAGTGCAGTACCCACGCACGCATGCACGCACGCACTACACGGCTTCATTTGCCGTGAAAAACAACTCACGCGCCATCTAGCGCGTTTACGGGAACTGCGCTTGGCGCGAAAATTCGAACTGCGCTTCGCGCGAATACGAACTACATCACAAATCATATAATAGGCTACTAATTAAAGTAATATATAATTGTTAATATAACACCTCTGGGCAGGAGTTCCCCCACCTCTGGGGTGAAAGGGGGACACTGTCCAAATAGAGGATAAGCCATAAGGCGGGCCTGGTGGATGAACCCGAAAGGGTAGTACCTTGGAATAAACCAAAACCCGCGAAATAACAGTAGCGGGGATTAGGCCAGGGGCAATCCGGGAATAAAAAAAATGCTCTCCCAAATTATACGAGTACAAGTTATGTGTGATCCATTATTAGAGTAGGTTTGTCATAAGTCACATATCTTATAGTTGATATTTAATGCCTAAAAATCAGGCATTTATGCTCGAATTAAAATCGTCTGGGAAAATATCAGTGATTTCTGAAAAGTTACGGATACTTTTTTTTAACAAAATACGAAACAAAAAGTAACGTTGATGAATAATCGATTAGTACGATTGATACATTGTTGTTATTGCTTTAATACGATACATGTCAATAGACAGCTCATGCATGATCTGTATAGTTGTTAGGCATTTTGTGCGAAAAGATGCCAAAGTGGAAGAACTAGAAAATGTTTATCCAACAATTAGAGATATTTGGCGGATCCGGATCCGGTTCCGGATCCAGCTTATATCCGCGGATAAGATCCGGATATCCGGATCCACTGAGCCACTACAGAGTCATAGCTATGGATAAGTCTTTGTCTAATGGACGTTTGAATAAAAGGGATTGGGTTACGGGCTGAACATAAAAGAAAAAAATCTACATTGAGTGGAACATACAATTTTTTCTATGACTCTTTTCATTTTGCAAAAACCTCTTCTGATCAGGGGTTTACTAAGTAAAAATCTGGATCCGGATCCGCGGCGGATCCTAAAATTTTTGGGTCCGGATCCGGGTACACGCACATCTCTACCAACGATCTGTACAAGTAACCATACACATATGACTTTTAACCCCCCTACTAAACATTATATTTAATGAGCAAAAGGCATGTCCTGTGTCAGGCTGTGCGTACCAACTTTGTTTAACTTTACAGCGTTGAATGAAACAGTTACTGTTTTATGAATCAGATAACTTTGGGATACACTTTCTATGAAGCCATGAAAAGAAGGCCGGATAAAAGGTGAAGAGATACGCAAGGGATTAGAAATCTTTCCCATGTCAACAAGTATCTCTGCAATGACCTAATATATTCGTTTAATGCCCAAAACGATTCGTTTAATGTCCAAAATGGTCCATTTTTAATGTCCAATAAGAAATTGGTTCAATTGATTTCGTTCAACATCCAGCCACCCCCGCGGATCGAGGAGTTTATCACCTATTTGTCTTGAATGAGATAGCTACAGCCTGCAAGGCTACAATGCCTAATAATTCGAGTAAATATCAAAGTTTGGCAGTGCATATTGTGCCAAATTGTATTCAAATTGCAACGAACGCTTAGCAGAGAACGAAAGCAGAGTATGGAGAACAAAACAGTTTCAAAAGATGCTGTTAGAGTGTAATTGTATTGAAGGACTAGAACGATACAAACGGAGGAAATAACGGTTTATGACGATGTTTTCAGCAGTAGAGCTTGAGGAGAAAGTTGGAAAGAACGGATTCATTCAAATACTCGCTAATTTTTTGTGCGAGTACATATTTATCGTTTTTTTTTCTTCATCATTTCAGTATCGTCCGCGAGGCGTCCGTGGCCGACGCGGTCCGCTCCATGGACAAACTCCGCGCCCTCGACGATCTCATCCGCATGGACGCCGATGTCCTCTCCGCGGCCAAGCTCGGCGATGCCGTTCGCATCTGCCTCAACGATCGCGGCGTCATCGAGGAGATGTACTTAGCAGTGAGCCTTCAGTCCGCGGCGGCGGCCAGAGGCAGGAGGGCGTTCCTGTAAGTGTTTCATGCTGGAAAGAAACGCATTCAGAAGTACATTTTCCTCGCCCAAGTTTTATACATTGCGTTCAATATGTTGACGTGGCCAAATTGAAGCAACCGTCAAAATTGTCCAGGCATTTAAAAGTTACTTGATTTTGACAAGAAGTTACAGTTACAGTTACTTAAAATTGTTGCAGTAACTAGTTACCACAAAGTTACTTTTTAACCCAATTTTTGGTAACTAGTTACAGTTACAGTTACAAGTTACTTTTATGTAGTAAAAATCTAGCAATGATTCAGGGGCCTCAGTAAGGCTGCTGGGTAGCATGGTCAGTCCCTGAGGAAGATCAAAAGTTTGTTAACAGTAACTTAACATCCAATCCACTTTGGGTCACACCCTTGATTTTCAAAAAAAATACTGCTGGGGTTCAAGAGCTTATTAAGTAGCAAAAGTAACTTTGAAAGTAACTTTGCCCAAAACTGAAAGTTACAGTTACAGTTACTGAAAAATCTTCTAAGTAACTAGTTACTCAATTTCTAGAAAAATGAGTAACTAGTTACAAAAGTAACTAGTTACTTGTAACTTGTTTCAATGCCTGAAATTGTCGAAAAAGATTCTATTAATTCCATTCAGTACTTAAATTTGGAATGCATTGCTTTGAATTATATATAAAAGTGTCCTAACGACACTAATTCAATCCATAGCAAAAAATTATTTCTATTATGTTTATCAAAGCAGATATTAAGAAATCCTTTCTTAGACTAATGTACTTTATTGTTTCTAGTTCTAAAAACGCTCCTGATGATCGAGGCGACACTCCTCTCATGATCGCCGCGCGGCGCCGTGACGTCATCTACCTGAAGATGCTGCTCCGACACCACGTGGACATCACCAGGACCAACGCTCAGGGAGAGAATGCAGCTCATATTGCGGTCACTGCCATGGCAGTCAATTGTATCCCGGTGAGATAATTATAGATGAGAGCGATTCTAATCATTCTTTTCCCCAAATGTGGAGCGATTCGAGTATGAAAGTTACTCATCCGCCGCCGAAAGGTATTTTAATGTATTTTTATGAAAGAGCTGCCTTTCATATGGTTGCAGAACCGCGAGCGGGGTAATGGGAATGGAAAAAAGATTCATAGCCATATTTAAGAAGAATATTCCCCGTACTCCAGCAATTATCCTATCCGCTTTTAGTCCTTACAATTTCAATTAACGTTCGCCAGAGGGCGATACCCTATCTTGACCCACTCAGCACAATACCAAACTACTCAGCTGAGTTGCTGAGTTTTTGTACTGTTTGCTGTGCTGAGGGGGTCACGAATTCCTCTTGCCGCCAAACGATCGGAGTTAAAAGTGAAGCTGAGCCGCTATGTAGAATAGATAATAATAATTATTGATCCTTGACTTGTATGACGTCGCATACATGTACCCTACCGATTTTATAATGCCTAGCAACCAAGATTATATCCATATTTGTATGCTTCTTGTACGCGTTTAATTCACATCCCACTGCTCTTCTTTCAGATCCTACAGTCGCACGGCATCGACTTCAACTACCCGAACCGCCGCGGCCTCACCGCGCTGACCCTGGCGTACCAGACTATGGATCTGTCACTGATCAAGACGATTCTGAGCTGTGGAGTCGACATCAACGGCCGCCCTCGAGCTCAAGTCGACGGTGCCGTGTCCAAGAAGCGCAACTGCGTGGTGGCGAGGTATCTGCAGGAGTTTCTGGACTCGCAGGTATAATGGCGAATTGTGTATTAAATTGCAATTTAATTGAGTTAATAAAACTGAATTTATCAACAGTTTATCCGTTTAGTAGCTAAATTATAAGAACTGATCTGTTCTCTCCAAGGCGTATCATAAAGTCTTGGTTTCGTCAGTGTAAACGACAATATGATGAGTAATAACCAGAATTCAAAGTACGCGTTTATGTAATTTCCAGCAATCGTTTGTGCAATATGCCATTATGTACAAGTATCGGCATGCATTTTATGGGAAGTATTTCTCTCCAAGATGTTATTAGTCTTGTCCTTGAACAGATATCTTTGTTGTTTGTACATGGACTATATTTGCAACATTGCAATGACGGAGCAAATTAACTTGCAGATCTCACGACTTCATTTACTTGATGTTAAAGTTGCATCTTGTAACACTCACTAAAACCAGATATTATGCTTTTAAGCCGGTTTAAATGGCTAATAATGTTATGCTATAAGATAATTTACTCAATAACGGTTCCTCCTTTGCAGCGGCTGCCCTTCGGGGGTTCACCGTTGCACTTCTGCAAGAAGAACTCGTCAGTCCGCGATCTGTTGGAAGCCGGCGTCAACCCGCTGGTCAAGGACACCGACGGCGATCCAGTGCTCCACAGCTTCATCAAGAGGGACAAGCAGCGCAAGGCGAGCACAATCCTCGACTACGACTACTTCCCCGACAGCAAGGACGCGAGCAATCGCAGCGGGCTGACGCTGAGCGTGGAGAAGCGCAACATTCTCCTGATCCAGAAGTGCATTGTCTACAGCACCGTCTCCGACCGCAAGGACGCCGCTGCGTGGGCCGCGGCCAACAAGCTGGTGGCGGATGCGGAGTCGACAAAAGACAGAAAGAAGGCGCTCAAGATCAGGAATGTTTTGTTTGGAATGGGAGTGAACGGGGATGGCATGCCCACGTCAAACGCCGGCCAGTCCGCTGCCGCGGCGGCCGAGGTGAGCGAGCCCGATGAGGAGGAGAGCGAGCCCGATGATGAGGAGCCCTACGCTGGGGACGACGACGACGATGAAGAGGACGAGTTCAAGCCGGAGGAGGAGGAGGAGGTTCAGGAAGCTGCCGCGAGTCCCAGGAGACGCGGTAACGCCAGCCGGTTCTCCGACGTCACCACGGCCATCGTGACGAGGGCGGCCGCCAAACGCGCCCACGCCCTGCTCACAGCGCAACTCGTGCAGCAGCCGCCAGACCTCGACACCTTTTTGACGTGCTGCGGCGGGGGCACGAAAGGCGTCAACAGCGTCACGTGCATGGTAGAATTGGAGATGAAGATGGGAATGCAAGGTATAACTTTTATGATGATCTGTAGAACCGGTTCTCATTCGTTTGTTTTTAGGGACCGAGTTCGCCGATGCCTTCACGCACATGGCGGGGAGCTCGACGGGGGCGATTATTGTCCTTGCCCTCGCCAAGGGGATGACTCCCCGCCAAATTCGCAGGCTTTATATGAGGTTTGCATCTCAGGCAAGTTTGGACATGATTTACCATTTATGAGTGATGATGACAAAGTGGCATCATCACCACTTTTAACAATCGTCATCATCTCTATTCGATATTATGTCGACACCCGGTATCAGTTCGAAAGCGCTATACGGAAGTAGGGATGCCTACAAGCATAAGTAATTCTCTAATATTTAACCGTACATTCTGGTTACAATGGTATACCCTTGAGACTTTTTCTTGTGGTTTGACATTGGATTGAAGCAAGGAGATAGACAATAAGGTGACGGCAATGGAGCTTGTAATCATCTACCACTTTTGAAAAAAAGGAAGAGAGTTACTCGACCATTTGGTTGAAATTGGTTGAAAAGTCTGGTCCAGCTAGCTGGGGCTGAGTTGAGGGCTGTGCTAAGGTTTCCTTGTGGCGGGAAAACGTTCTCCCGTTTCTGGCAGTTGATTACTTGCTCCATTGGCAAAGGCTTGGATTGAAGCAACCTGAAGAAAATAAATCAGATCTCTGACGGAATAGTTGTCCGAGCTGCTGAGGCTGATTTCTGATGACTAATACGCTGGAAATGGTCTTATCTGGTTGACATAGCGAACCAGTTAAGCATGAAGCATATAGTACATCGTAACATACGTAAGAATTATATGCAAGTCTATTGCTTCTCCCGAAGAGCTTCTCCGAAAGAACAGAAATAGTCTTGGATCCTCCCAGCAGCTTCAGTCTCATGAAAGAACATGTTCTTTCGTCTCATGGACCCCAGTTACACCTTGCCAGAACTCCAAACAACTCCGCCCTCAAATGAGTACTCAGACAGGCAATTTGGGCCATCAGCCTTTGTCTCCAAGCCTTATAGCAGCAGCCCTCAGCAAAACAGAAATACTGAATACATTGGCCTTGAGTCTCAGCTTTGCAGTAGTGCTTGGTGTGGGAGAAAACTCAGCCTGCCTGTTGTACCTTAGAGCCCCCACTCTGGCAGCAAATGCCAGCTAGTTGCACCATGAGCATTCCTTTGTTGTTACTATTGCAGCAATGTTGCAGACACTCATAAACACAAGAGATTTTAGTATATCTAAAATATCTTATAAACACTCCCAGATTTAACAAATTCAACCTTCGTACACAGCAGGAATGCGATAGGAAAATGAATGATGATGAAGAAGAATCAGTACACAAAAGAGTAGCTGCTACTGATATGATTGTGAGGGCGTGGCTGCCTAGGATTCTTCTTTAATTTCAACATAAAGATGATCCTTTTTTGCTCAGTTGACTCAGCTTTCCAATGATCACAGACTATTATCCAAGTCTGTGTACCATAACTTTTTATAAAATGCATGATTAGACATTATTCACAACTTCTTCAACAGCTACTTAACAGTACCCGCCGAGGAATTACTTTAAAGCCATGTTAAACTTAGCAGCGTGAATGAAGCTTACGTAAAGATTTACAAATGTAACGGTCAGCAAGAATAAGGTTCACAAAATCACTACTCTTGGCGTGCATTATGCAAACTTTGTTAGTTACACGGCGTGAGACTTAACCGTTCCTTGTCCTATTCTCTAGAATAGAGTCGCACTTGACCGCATCTCAGCGGGTAGGAACAAGTGCACATGAGTACCGACTGAAATGTATAAAAGGGTAGCTCCATACCTGTAAGATGGTAGGCGTATCCTTGTGCAAAGAAGCAATCACTGAAGGATAATAATGTATTAAAATTGTACGAACACATCAGAATATGATGTGCAACTTCGGAACTTCCCCGAATTGCAAAAGGGAATTATGTAGATATCCGACTAGAATGTTTCTCATCTTCCTGATGATGCTAGATGACATATATGTCATGCATATGCATGTATATTAATCGGGTGGTGTCGATTATGATTAGTTACAGTATGAATGGTGTCGAGTAGTCACGGAATCGTTTACACGTCCTTATTACCTCTATTAGGTCTTCAAGAGGCATAACACGGACTCCCGCTCCAAGGTCATGGCCCAGCTCCTTGAGGAGTACTTTGGCGAGTCGCTCATGATGCACGATCTTGCCAAGAAGGTGTTCGTCACCACGACCAAGGTCGGACAGAGCAAGCCCAAGGCCGTCCTGGTGCGGAGCTATGCCGCTCCACCGGGTGACGGGCATGAGGACGTCGGTAACTGGCGCGTGGTGGACGCGGCGCTCGCCTCCGCCGCTGCCCCAACCTACCTCGCCCCGTTCAAGGAGTTCGTGGACGGAGGGTTACTCCTAAACAACCCTCTGTCCGCGGCTCTGGCCGAGCACCACCGTCTCAAGAAGGCCGGCGAGAGCGAGGAACTCGGGCTTGCCGTCTCTGTGGGCACGGGGCAGGCGCCGCTGGAGCCCGATGGCATTTTCCAGGGACAGCTGAGCTTTGGCTCATTCATCATGGCCCCAGCCGACTTCTGGAAGGGTTTGACGAACGCGTGCGTCATGAAGCGCCTCCTGCTTAATGCGTAAGTAGAGTAGGATTGTGGATACAAGCAGTTACCTTCAACTGCGCGTTCATATTTTCAGAGTGACAGACACGGACACCGTGGCGCGAGACGCGCCGGCGCTGGTGGACGCCTGCGGCGGCAAGTACCTAGGTGTCAACCCGCCCATGAAGAAGAACTTGGAGCTCGACAACAGCTCGGAGGCGGACCTGGTTGAGGCAATGTACCAGTCCTGCGTCTACATGCGGAGCCTCGACAAGGACGACGTGAAGGCAAAGTTCTCGTGAGTGGATGATGGGCAAGGTCAGGTAGGAACTGACATTATGAATTGACACGTTTTCTCTCGTACATAATAGCAAATGGGATATGATTTTAATGGGTTTAAACACGGAAGGCAAATCCTTACTTTGGGTTAAACCTATTTTATTGTTGATGAAATGTTTGCGTCGGAATTCCTCGTATATTTAGCCAATGACATAGGTTATAGACACAGATCTGCATTAGTAACCATGCTGATCTGTGGTTATAGAACATCCAAAATATGAATTTCCTGAATTTCCGCAATGACAGTAGGTCTTTCATTGAATTTTCGTTTGTCAATTGACCGTGGTGTCATATACGCTTCTCTAGCTCAGCTCCTTAATATTATTCGTATTTCCAAAGGAGTTAAGATACCGCTTTACATACACTTTTATATTTATTTTTAACTAAATGGTCGATGACAACGTTGTAACTATCCATTATTTTAACTTCAATGACTAGTAAAATATTTAAAAGCTCTTGTGACCAGAGTCCGATTATTAAAAAGTTCAAAGGAGTTACTTAGTGCTAAGGAGTTGCTTTACTGACATTTCAACCAATGAGGAGGCTGTAAATTAGCTAAAGGAGTAACCAGGTACTCCTCTATAACCCTGTACATATTGCTTGTTACAAATCATATTATCTGCTCTCAGGCTGTTCTGATAGTCACATCCTTTATTGTGACCATTGAGCATGCCCATAGGACCCAATATACCCAATAGGAAAGGTATCTGTCAAATCGTTTCCAAATAAGCAGCCCCCAAAGTTTACTTCAGTCACTGTTATAACTTTGAGCGACTTAGCCTTACTGTGAAAGTGACGATTTTAAATTTGTGTGATAACATCGTTATACACCACTTAATCAAAAAAGATCATAAAACAAGTTTTTCTTGTGTTAAAAATCGGGTTCTTTCTTATTTTATACATCTTGCTGTATTTTGTAGCAATAAAGAGATGTGATATTGGCCTACTTCCGCAGTAAGGCTATCTGCCCCATTTTTACTACAGTGGCTGAAGTAAACTTTGGCATATGCTCAAATGAAAACGATTTGATCTAAAGCTATCATACTGGATGTCAAGCATATTATGGCCTATCTTAAGGCACACAAAGAGAATGAGGCAGCTCACATGGGCAGAACCTTGACTTCTAAGATTTTGGGGAAGCAATACGTACAATAGTATAGAGTAGTACCTGGAGTAACTTAAGCGCTAAGTATCTCATTTCTACTTTTTAATAATTGGACTCTGAATAGTTTAACGCAGCCTTCGTTTTGATAGTTTTATTAACTCTGTCAATTATTGCCCATTGGTTGGCAAGTGTTTTTTTAGTTTGCTAATGCTCGTATATTTGGGTCATAATAACAGGATAATATGAAAATAGAGAGACAGACACGAATTTACATTCTTCATTCAGAGTCCACACCATTAGTGTTTTGTATGATATGGTATTAATATATTTTATTCTCCAATAGGAACACGACATAAATCAACGACAAGCAAAACATTAACAAAATAGACATGTACCTGTGATAAAAGTTTCGTTATAATTACACATATGTCAGTTTATGTTTACCATTATCTTGTAAAAATTAAAGTTACTACAGAGAAGAAAAATAGTTAAATTCACAATATGTAACACGACGCGGAAAACAATTCATTACATTAATAAATAAATAATAATACATAATATGCAACTCCAACCTCAAAAACAAATACATTCGTTAAAAAAATGTTGCGAATATTGAAAACTGAAAATACAACGACTAACAAAATAATCACCTTTTTGTCAAAATTGTTCTAATTAAAACACGTTCCGCAGTCAGTTTTTGGTATGATTAATAAACACAATTACATAATAATAAACACTACAGCATTTATACTCGTCATTTTCCCGCCATATAAAATGAGTTTAAAATAGGAAAGGACACTCATACAGTGTATACGTACATTCTCTTGGAGCAGACGAGTCAGGCCTATTCGTTTTCCTTGCTTCTCCTCCTCCTCCTTACCTTGCGCACTGCACATGGCCTGCAGTAGCAGCGACGACCTTGCCTGCAGCAGCTACACATTCATAGCAAGCGCCTTTCCAATATATTCGTGTGTACTTGTAAGTACTATATTGAGAACTTATCTTAACTCATTTATGCAGCACAAGTGTTGCCGAATCATACTTTTATGCTCATGCTCGAATGTCTTAAATCTTGTTTATAATAATCTCCGTGATTGTAATGAGCTACGAGAGTCGACGCTTCATGTCGTAGTGTCATAAAAAGAAGAGGAAGAAGCCTTCTTATCATCGACGTAAGAGGAGCCTTTGCTCTCGCTAGTGACAGCAGAACCCGGATGTAAGTCTTTCTCACTGCAACAGCCTTTGAGCAAAACGTCAAAGGCTCTAGAAAACATCATGCAGCTGACTAAGACCGAGACCGACAACATCATCGCCATCCGGAGGCTCTTCCTCCAGGTCAAGTTCTCCGAGCGGGACAAGGAGAACGTCCGGAAGCGGATGAAGAACTCTGATATAAAGGGCATCAAGGGTGACCCCGTGAAGGGCGTAGGGCAGGGGATGAGCCCCGCGGAGACAAGGCAGTTCTTGCAGAAGCTCTCCGAGGAGGTCGGGTTGGATGAGCAGACGATGAAGAGCTTGTTGACCGTGTTGGAAGCGACTGATGGTAAGGATTTTAAAGCAGTAACTTATATTTTATATAACTATATAAGGGGCTGACCACACCTAATAGAGGACATCGATGCGCCATCGATGGCGCATCGATTTTTGTAAAGCTCAGCTTCAGCCAAGTAGTGAAAACTCAGAGCTGAGGACCAATGGAGGACCAATGTACATTGGCAATCTATTGGTCGCTCATCGGTCATTCTATTAGGTGTGGTCAGCCCCTTAGGCACAAAATGCGGACCTAAGGGATTTCTACAGGGATGACAATTTATGTAAGGGACTCTTCATCATAATACTTGGCGGTTCCGTAATATTGGTTGTACATAGTTGTAATTGGTACCATTGGAAAGTAAATAAAAAATTAATATATCTAAACTTTTAAATTGTAAAAATCAGCGTATTTCTTGCATTGTAATTATATGTATACCTACGTCATCTTTTTTCTTTACTTCGTCCCTCAGCGTCAACGCGGCTGAGCGGCGCGCGCCAATGCTTCTCTTCAGCATAGTAAATTAAATGGTTTGTAGTTTAGCCAAAAATTGACGGATTTTAACTTTTTAAAAGAGTATTAATATGTACTTTTAATTTCCTATCCAATGGTACTAACTACATCCATGTACAACCAATATTACGGAAGTGCCTTGTCGCCCATATGCATACAGACTATGGCATATATGGTCAACCCTACTGAATCCCTTAAGTCCGCATCAACAGTACTGCGAGTTTCACAACGCAGTTTTTCACGTTTGGTTTACGCGACGTTGAGTTCAACGTCAAGATTGAACCAAATTCGGCGGGGAGCTGAGTCCGATTATAAAAAAGTCTATCAATGATTTCAGCCAATCGAAAGGCAGCATTTTGGCTAAATGAGTACCATTCAAAAATATTTGCTATGTGTCCCTCTTAATATATATTAGGGCACTATTTTTTAAGTTCATTGCAATAGCATGCCGCAATGGCAAGTTCATGAGGGACTGTGGTAGCTTTTTGGGGCACTAAGTCTTGAAAACCCCATACGCCAAGGCTGGGAATCGCATAGAAGTTTTGCGCACTAACCATGCCGCCACGAGCTTAACAATTGCGCTCAAGGAGTACCTTAGGCACTAAGTCTCTCTCGTTTTCCATTTTAATAATCGGACTCATTTTTGTCTTTTGAAATCGAACTCTGCTCCTCGAATTCCACGCTCAGGCATATGACAGTAATATCGTCGATTTGTATCCGGAACACTGCAATGCGAGGGAAGTTAATCCGAGCCCGCATTAACCAAAAACAAATTATATTATAGTCATTGAAGTTGTACGCTACGAGTACATATAAATATTTTATACTTTACACAATATTTTTACCATATTGAAGCGTTTAGTCATGAGTAATACATTTGGCGCTCTTTTGTCCTTGTCCTTCTTGGCCCAAGCTTGACATAGGAATTCACTATAAAATATAATGTATTAAATATTTATTTAGCATAATTATCAAATACTAAATTTTCTAAAGGCATCTTCAATATATGGTGTTGTTATTTAGTCGTACTTACTTTGGTTGAACAGAAAATAATATTTGTTGATCCAAGTACGTCATTTGCTCCGCAATTTCCAATGCCGATAGAGTAAGAACAGTTTCTGTACTCAACTCCTAAATATATACAACTTTTATATTTTTATAATATAGTGGGTAGAGAGGACTACTAAGTTTCTGGTCTTACAACATGCAGCATTATATGTGTGTGCGCAAATATTCAAAACGTCATTTTTGAGAAGGGAACATTGCCGGCAGTCAAGTTCGTAGATATATTGGTACTTGCCAGACTTATATTGTTAAAAAGTTTATCCAAGTCCAATTGCGCAACATTGTCCTCCTTTGTTAGCATGCGCAATAACTGCGATGAAGCTCGATGTTCTGAGGGCAATAATGCAACCGTACATATGATGTCTTCAAGAAACTCAATTGTTGAACCCTTCAATTGAAGATTAGATTCAAAATCCTGAAAATGGATTATTCACCTAAAATTTACGCTTGATACTATGGATAGTTTAATTATACTGTAGAACGAATAAAAAAAGGAAGGACGGGGAACGAATTACACATACGCAAACTACTATTTGTCAAAAAATGCAAGGGAAGCAGTGCTTGCTTCAAAATCATTCACGGAAGTTTCTTTAATATGTAGAGCAGGGATCTATTTGTACAAATACGACCATTGACGCAGGCGCGTTGAATATTTATATTAATATTAATCAACCAAATTTTTGTCCCTATTAGTTTAAATCTTGAAAGTACTCTAAATATATTGATATTATTTACGTGAGTGTGCTTTGTTATCCAATGTCTCAGGACGCTTAGCACTCTTAGGGTAGATATATTACTGGTCATGGAACATCTTCTTGGCTTTGACATCTCCGAAATTGGATCAGGTGGGTTGCCACTACCGGCTGTCGCTACAGCAAATGCACTGGCAGCATTCGTAGAACTGGACCTTAAAGAGAGGAGGAGATGCTTTGTGTTAATGCTTGGTGGAACAATTTAGAACTCATACAAAGAATATCTGCTCTAATTGAAAGCAGGAATAATGCAGGAATAATTCCTCTATCATTGACGTCATCAGAACTATGGTCCCATCATGGGATTCCATTATAAAAGAGTTGAAACCGGGGAATCGCTTTCAGAGACCTCCCAGACTGGCAACTTTTCGCATTTTCTGCCGAGGAAACTTCTGGGACTTAGAAATATTTTGCTCTGCCTGTGCTAGCCTGAAGCTGAGTCAAAGCAGGGAAAATATTCTAAGTCTCAAAAATTGCTCGGCAGAAATGAGAAAACTGCCGGCAGTCTGGGAGGTCTCTCACTGAAGGAAAAAAAAAGAAAGCCGACCTATTGGAGGAATCTGGTATCAGGGATGAGGGCCAGGTTGGGCAGAGCAATTGCTTGGGTGTCAGTTGGGGCTTTTTGAATGAATCTGAAAAGGTAGTGCCTGGAGAGGAGGAATAGAAAGCTATGGAATTGAGATCATGATCTGTAACCATATGTATATGTATGAAATAAAAGGACCGAAAACTTCAGGACAACTTCTTGCAAGAGGAGTATTTTCCTCTGTCCTTCCTCCCTCTTCCACGCAGTGGGTGTATCATGTCATAGAATGGTTTATTTCCATGGGGTGCATCCCGAGAGGAAAATATTTTCCGATTGTTTCCCTCTTTCCTGCCGGTGTAGGAAGTCTTAAGGCATCTCCTTCATTAGAATAAATCCAAAGGGACTTCTGTTTCCGGTCTGGCGGACGACGGATCGTTTGAGTGCCCAAAGGAAAACTTAAACCCCTAGAAAGCCAGCATGGACAGCCAGCATGGACAGCCAGCATGGACAGCCAGCATGGACAGCCAGCATGGACAGCCAGCATGGACAGCCAGCATGGACAGCCAGCATGGACAGCCAGCATGGACAGCCAGCATGGACAGCCAGCATGGA
>LR140321.1:0-17631 GCA_900659605.1 Tisbe holothuriae | reverse complement strand
TGGACGCGTCGGAGATCGGCGTGCGGAACTCAAGCTCTGGGATGAACTGATCCACGATCGGTAGTGCCAATTGGAACAAGAGAATAGATATATTTAATTGTTACATGAGGACCCAATAAATAGCATAAATGTTAAAAAAAAATGACTCAACCAATTCTAGGTGGAGCTCTTGGACTATTTACAGGATTTAGTTTCCTTTCAATTGTGGAACTGTTCTATTGGATTTGGATTTTGTGAACTAGATTAAGACATTAATATCATAATAAATGCAATAGGATTTCTTACAAGAAGCACCCAAGCACTGATGCATTAATGAATAATTTAACTTATTATTATATATTTTTTACTATTGCATTTAAAAATAATTTTGGTTCTATAATTGATATGTCTGTTATCTACCAGCATAACAAACGATTTCAAAATTAGATCAGGAAGGGAGTTATTCTGGAGACCATTTTAGCAGCCACATTTATACTTAATGCAATAAGAGTCATTCAAGCGAGGCTTTCCTTATAATAACTGTGCAATGAAATGTTTCCAACATCATTTAACTATTGTAACGACAAGATGACAATTCACATAACAGTATAGTACATTTTCGATTTAAGATTTGTCATTAATGCTCAATCTGCAAACTAAGCTCCACATTTGCCCCTTCATGTCGTCGCCAAATGTAGTATGTACTTATTTACTGTTAGAGGATATATTACTGTAATCATTTCTTTCTAAATTTAAAAATTTAAATTAAGTAGTTTTAATGTCAGTCAATATTACTAATTTTGATGGCATATTTAAAGCATATGCAAGCTACAAAGTACCTTGAAAATTTTTGTTTAACAAAACTGGCTCGGAATAGGGCAAATCACATTTCTGTATTTTATGTTATGGCCAATGCCCTTATGGCTCTCCTACATTGGCACTTTTCTTCAAAAAATGCCCAAGCATTTTTCTTGAAAAAATGCTCCCTCAGCCTGCCTGCGTGGCTGGAGAGGAAAAAAATGCTAGCAGCTTTTCAAGAAAAATGCCTGTGGAAGGAGCATCTTTTTGCAAAAGAGGAGCATTTTTTCGCAAAAGATGCGGCACTTTTTGCAGAAAAGTGCCAATGTAGGAGCCCCATTAAACAGAGAAAATAAAAACTTCATTGACGTATCTCTCCTGTTAACATACTTGTACGTAGAAAAATTAACTGTGTACAGAAAGAGGTTTACACTTCGCCACCAATATTGTGTGTTTTGAACTCTTTAAAATTAAAATCGATATCCGGAAGGAGGTCTAGTATAGCCAGCACTCCAATACTTGTCTAGTAAAGTATTTGTTGTATTTGTTTTCGAATAAACATATTTAATGCAAATGTGTATCTTTCAACAATGTACAGATATGTATGAATTTTAGTCCCATTAAATCTATAATCAACACAGTATCTTCTTCTGCAGCTACACACATTTATTATTATTAGTATGTGGTTTGTGTGTTTGCATTAAAATAAATTTTATTACTTACTCATAAGTAAAAAAAACAGTAAACACGACAATAAACATTGGGTCTGACTCAATACTATTAATAAATGAAAGTATGTTATAACCAAAGATAACTAAATTCAATGTATTGTTGCATACATCATTTTAGTCATAACAAAAGATGGGAATACTAACTTACAGAACATATTCATTTGTACATTTTTGCACAAGGTTCGTCATCAATGCTCATTCGGCATAAATAATAACGTCATACAGACATCCACATTTGCCTACTATGTATTTGTGTCTTATGTACTGATTTAATATTAGGGACTATTTTACTCTAATAATTTCCCTTACTTAAATGAAAATACGCTGTTCGTCCTCGAATTCTAAGGTCAAAATTATTCAGTCAATATTATGAACTTTGCTGGTAAATTTAAAGCCGCCAGATCGCCGTAGTTCTTGCACTTGTTGTGTGTGTTTGTACTGTTTGGTTTACTTAAATACGCATATATTTTTCTACAACGTACTGCAATTATGAGTCCCTTAAAACCTACAATCAGCACAATATATTCTTCTGCTGCAAAAGCTACAAGCAATTAATTATTATTATTAGTATATATGTGGTCATACGTCAGCATTTATGTTTTCGTATAAACTCGTACGATCGAAACAAGTCATAAATGATAAACACGACAATAAACATTGGGCCTAAAAATCATATGTGCTATATTTGATTTAGGTCGAGCCACTATTTAAAAATGACCCTTGTTGTTTTGCTGTGTGTGTACAAACAGTACCAAACGAGACAAAATCAATCATCTAATTATAATTCTCTTAATTGACATAAAATATTGTATCTGACTGTAGCAAAATATTTTGGAAGGAATAGGTCATTGAAGAGTCAGAATAAGTAAAAAATCCTGTATACGCCTTCAAAAATATTAGTTTAAGTAATGTGTGCAGCTGGTAAGTGTCCTTAAGTATTTTAAGCAGTCATGGTTCATGCCATCAACAATGAAGTTGGCTTCTTCTATGTCCTCAAAAGTTATCTACTGGTGTTCTGTCAATGCACTCCTCTGCATGGATTTGGTTATGTAGGGAATACGCGGAATAGACTCGAAGATTTATTCTGGTAAAGGGCTTTTATTATATTGATTTTATGTGAGTGTAGCAATTTAGCGTGTTCAGTAAAATAGGGTGGTGCTATTTAAAAACTTCTAGTGCGATTTAAGCATCGAAATACGACAACAATGGAAGGGAATCTACACACAGACAGACAGCACTGCACTCTTTCTCCCTTTTTCACTCAGCTCAGCTCCAAAGTGACTGCCTCTTCTCCCCTTTATATCACCAAACCTCTTTCTAAAAGAGCTCTTTTTACATGAGTGTTGTGACAACAATCATTTTTACTGCAGCAACCTCTCCATATTTACTTAAACCTCCTTGTATTAAAGGACTGAACTTACTAATTTAAATACTAGGAACTAAGATGAGAAAACTGTTGTACTAATTTAGTAGTACTAATATTGAAGCTGATAGGACTTTAAAACTTTAAAAGTAAAATTCCAGGTTCTTGATCATCCTGCTCTCTTTGATCTTTGGCACCCTGATCATCACGGATGCCTTCTCTGAGTGGAATGCCAGCCCAATCCACACTGTGACCAAGGAGCTGTTCTACAAGGGACCAGTGCAGTTCCCAACCGTAACAGTGTGTCCGGAGCAGGATGTTCATGAGTTGAATTTAGCTGGGATACTCTTAAACAGGTCTCATATATATTTATAATGTAATATTGCAGCTGCTACATTGTTATTGCTATAGATCTTTATAAGTAACCATAGTTTGGAATCATTACTAATAAAACACCCATAAAATTTAAGCCTGTTTATGAACAAAAAACAAAGAGACAAAGCGGGTGCTCACAGAGCCCAGTGAGGTGGTAGGCCTGGGTGGGTCTCCTACGACTTTGAAGATCGAGGCAGCAAAAAAGGAATGTTACATTTTGTATACGCGTTTCATGCGTTACATGCGATGTTACATGGATCCATTTACTGGACGCTCAGTCTATATATGTTCAGACGGGTGAACAGATTCTCTTCCTCCGCCTGAGCTCTCAGCTTCCGCCATTGCAGTGTTAAGGTTGCTTCAAAATCCATTTTGCCAAAGAGCATAATTTGACTTTTCCAGAACAGTTGGCGCTACCAGACTATGGTGCGCTACCAGACTATGGTTACTAATACATGTCTGTGGTTATTGCATTCACACTTGATCAATACCCACAACTTTTAAAGTAATAACTGTTGTAATTCAGTTGTTGATGGCTGTATCAAGATAATTTGCATTATAGGGCTCAGTTTCGCTGTGACAAGGCTGATCCAAATGTGGACTGCTCATCTACGAGCCCAATCAGAGAGAGTTTCAAACACCTATTGGAAGGAATCAATGCACGGATTAATGATAAGCTAACAAATATTGGAGGGGAGTTTAATTATGATGAATTAACAGCAGTGTTCAGTAAGTAATACAGTCACTGAGATACAGCCGGTTTAACGCAAGTACCTTTCCATATTTGATTCAAACGATTGTATCAATAATATATGAATATCCTTAGAATCTGCTCTTACTTTTCTCATTTTGTTAAAAGTATAATATGTAGCATAAAACAGTATTATCATTTTAATTTTCAGTCATCCAAATTTTTGATGATCCCGATCTGAAGAAGCTTCTTGAATTTATTGCTGAGAAGTTCACGGGTGATGCAATTCAATTACCCAAACCGGTAAGCAGTGAGTCCAGACCTGTGGATGAGTTCTCCTTTTCAAGGTATCTTTTGCCTCATATTGGAAACACCTTCTTTTGGGCATTCAATGAGGACAGGGCAGTCATAGTAGGATGGTATGCCGCATTAAAGGAGGACCCTATTGTCACGTAGGTTGACAAAATTATTACATAAAGTTAATGCTCACATTTATACAAATACATATCGATAAATTAAATATACCTTGTACAATTGCATATTGTTATTGAAGCATTTATATAGAAATTATGCTGTTTATTATTAAGTGATTTGATTATTTTTTCAGGAGTATCCTAAATAATATCCATAATAACATGAGTCAATTTGGTACAATTGGGGGTAAGATATAGTTTGATATACCGGTAATGTAGCTTCATATCAAACCTATTACCAAGGATATTACCTCATTTTGCAGATCTGGATAACAGCTACACCTACATATTCCCAAATGTGCCTTTTTGCAGTGATAAGGGTGGATTTTGTGGCTACTACGACCAACTACTATATCTCACCAAGAAACTCTACTTTAATCATAACCTAGACACGCTTGGTATTGGTAGCCTTCTCTCAAGACAAATTCCATTATTAAAGCAATCAAATGGATCTGTTATGAACATTTTAAATGATTTTGATCTTGTATCTGTGATTGGAAGTCTGACTGAAGATTCAATGCCACTTATAGACACTGTTAGGCTGTTTAAAGGATTGCAAAATGAAAAGATATCTGTTATGGACTACACAAAACTTCTCACTGTAATGAAGTATTCCACTGTTAGTGGCAATTTGGCCATGAACAATCTTTCAAACTTTGACAACCTCATATCTGAATTAGTCAAAGTTCCATTTGAACAACTTGCCATTCCAAATGATACCAAGATTAAGGATGTTGCTGAAGAGTATGAATCAATCCATTATTACAATAGTCTTGAGAGATCTGAAAAGCACCTGACAGGAGCATTTGTTCTGTTCAATGATGAAATGGTCAAAACCATCTTCAACCCTATTATCAAGGATGAACACATTGATCCAAGTCAGGTTGGTCAGGCTCTGGACAATCTTGATATGATCAAAGTCTGTGAAATGGGGCCAATAACTGAATATTGCAAATCAGCATTTGTTCATGTCCCTACAACATTGGGAATATGTAATGCTTATAATGTTATATCATTGGATGAGTTGTTTCACCAGTCCCATGAGAGTCTTGAACAATTTACCAGAGTTTATCATTCAGAATATGCATTGCAAAGTATACAAGTTGCTACTCCAAGTAGGAAAGAGATGAGATTATTGTTGGATATACATGGCATGGATATGATAGACAGTAGCAGCCAGAGTGGTTCATTCAGCATTAGGGTTGGAAATAAGTTTGACATATTTGACCCATCAGATGCGTCCTTGAGAGTGGAGAGTGGAACTAAAACTACATTAAATGTTATTCCTGTAACCTTGGATTCAGATTTTAGTACAATTGTGGATCTTAATGTTGACATACGGCAGTGTTATTATTTGCATGAAATGGGCGTTGGAGCCTTTAAAGTTTACACACGGGAGATTTGTCTTTTAGAGTGCAAAATGAGAATAGTGGTTGGTGCATTCAAGTGCATTCCATGGGATTTAAAGGTTTTATCAATGGAAGACTATCCCATTTGTTCAGGATTCGAAGTAATTTATGCATGCTATATAGCATTTAAAGAATGCATTAATCTTGTATTACAATATAGGCATCCTTATTCAAAAGAAATCTGACAAATCATGACGTACAACAACTGTCCTGCAATTGTCCCAATGATTGTAATCGTCTAAATTTTGAGCTAAATCGGGATACAATTCACATTAATCCACAAATGGAGTGTAAGGATCAGAGCTTCTATCAAAGTCTACAAAGTCCAGGTAAGGCTGTAACAAGCAGGCATTTTTGCGCAAGAATCCGTTCAGTATGAAAGTCAAGGATTCTTGAGAAGTGGACAATTGAGAGCAACTCGAGAGACTTTGAGTGGAATTTTGGCACTTTCATAACATAAAAAGAATACCAAAATTACAGGGCTAAAGTAATAATAAACAGAATGATATGAAGAACTAATGATTGTATCATGATAAAATCCCCATAGATTGTAGTTTATAATTATTGTGTATGTAATAGTCAATACTTCAATTAATAAGTCAATATTTATTATTATATTGATTTAGTTAACTTGACTAAGGGAGGGCAAAAAGGGAACTTGGATATGTTTGCTTTTAAAGTAATAAATATAGTTAACAAAGGTTCACATAAATTGTTTAATGAATCATAAACAAGTTGCTAATTCTATATTCACTTAATACACAGTTTTGTACCTAATGTTTACCATCTCTCTCGAAAGCTCTCAAATTCTCTCGAGATCGTCCGCTCAAACTCGGGACTTGACTTATGAGGATTTTAAAAATCCCTGGTAACAAGGTTTGTATATACAAAGTGTAGCCATAGGTGTATATCTGACAAGCAGGGGAACAATCTCATTAATGACATTTTCGATATACACCATAGATTAAGAAACCCTACAGAACAAGTCTGACCCAATATTTACAGTCTGGTATGGGTGTGCATTGTTTTCACAGTTTAGTAAAAAGTTAGTAAAACTTTCTCAAACAAACTATTTCATTTCTATTAGAGTTACTTCACACCTTCATACAAGAACAATCCTTCAATCAGGGATATCTTGAAGGCTTTGCAAGCAGAACAAAGCTTTGCCAGAAGAAAATGATGACTGATTTAGCTATTGTCTATGTTAAAATGGCCACATTGGAGGGTGTAAGAGCCTCCACTGAAATGAAGACAACCATAAAAGCTCAAACTGGTATCATAGGTAATGCATAATCAGCGTACATGTGTATACATAAATATGATATATTTATACTTATAAAGGTGGTTCATTGGGCCTGTTTAATGGATTCTCCTTGTACGTATTCTTTGAGATCTTTTTCTGGATGATCTTCTTGGCATATTCGTTCTTGAAGCAAAACTTGCAACCATACATACCTTACATTGCACATTCAAGCAACATTGGCAAACAAACAGTACTGGACTATTGCCAAAATACTACATTACATGGTCTGGTATACATTACAGCTCTAAAGTCCTTATTCATCCACTTGTACTGGTTACTTGCTTTTATTGTTTGTCTTTGCCTTGGCTTTGGGATTGTGGTATCAACATTTATTGAGATGACAACCGGAGACACATTAGTGAAGTTACTGGACTATGAAGTGACATCAATAAGCAGTGTCCCCTATCCAACTATAACACTATGCACTGTACAGGATTATGATAGGTTCCTCCTCAGTTAATAAAAACAACATATAAGATGTTCAAATAAAATTTGTATACTTAGGTGGAACATGCCAAGGCTAATACTAAACCAGCTTGATTTGGAATGCTTCAATAGGGATAATTGCACCAATGAGACATCTGAATTTCTGGATACATACCAAGAACTACTAGATGGTCCTCAATCTCATGATTGGCTGAAGGAAAGAAATCGAAGCCCTATTATGCAACAGTACGGCAGTGAAATTGCATCATATATTAGACAAATTCAGGAAGAGGATCATTGGAGTAGCCTTAGAGGATTTTCAAAAAGACTTGATAGCATAATTACTGGTGAGTAGCCAGAATAAAATGATGTATACACTTTATGTATACATTTTTTCAGATGCCAATGGACAATCTAATCCCACCAAATATAGTGAGTTTGTATAATGCTAAATATCTTGTTTTTAACCTGATTTGCCTTCAGCTCTGTGCGGCAAAGATCCCAGTTGGCACTACAATGAAGATCTTGAAAGGTGCTACAAAGGCATGGCTTCCATGTTACCCTGCGGAGATGGAAGCAGTTTGGTATCAATTCACAGTCAAGAGGAGCAAGAATTTATACAGAGCAAGAACTAATATAGTATGTATAATACAGTACACGTTAGACTTACTTTCATTTCAGATACGGTTCTTGCCAATACTGGCTTTGTACTCTACTACATTGGCTACCAAGAGACCATGAACCGTACCTCAGACCAACTCGAGTTCTCCTGGACAGACGGGACTGATGTAGACTACACCAACTGGGCCCCCAATGAGCCTAGGGATGCCACACTATTGGAAACAGATTGTATTCTAATTACCAACACATTAGCCAAAGGTAACGAGGACGGTGCATGGAATAACCGACCCTGCAATTTTCCTTATGGGACCATATGCAAGAAAACGTTAGGTAACTTTAGAGACTTTTTCCATTTGGAGCTTGTTTTAGTACATTCAAATGTCTATAGACGACCAATGCAGTGAATCCTATTATTGGGAGCACTCTATGACTACTGGGTATTGCTACCATGCAAATTCGGCTAGTGACTCTTATAAGAGCTTCTCACAAGCAAAGGATTACTGTTCAAGTTATAATGCGGATCTTGTTTCAATTCACTCTCTTGAAGAACAGAAGATTGTTGCAGGCAAGTATTAACAATTTAAAGTGGAACATGTGAGGTAGAATTATTCTCAAGTGACTTCTGCTGGCGGGACAGGGGCCTAGGGGCCAGTATAAGAGACTAAGAGAGATATAATTGTTAGTTGGCTGTTTTGTGGGCTCAGAACTGAGGGAATCTGTGGCTCAGTTTAGTTAAGTGGGCTAAATGTGGTAATACCCCAGTTAAATTTTCAGGCACTATTTTGAAAGATTTAAAGTACCAGTTCCTGATAATAATGTCTGATCGGGGCAAGTGTATTTATAAATATTTTAAAGTACCAATTTTAGTCCTTGCCGGCATTCCAAGTGGACTTTCTATGTGGACAGGTCTCAATGACATTGACACTGAGGGAACATTTACTTGGACTGATGGCAGTGAAGTTGACTTTACTTACTTTGGAGGGTTCCATCCAAAGAATGACAGCTACTTTGATTATGAGGGAATTCGACAAAAGACTGTCCTTGACAAGACAACCGGGTTGTGGTATTCAGATACAGCTGCAGGAAGAGGGAATCAATATTATTCAATTTGTTCAAAACGTAAGACGATTAAAATTTAATATATTTAAAAACAGGACAAATATTACCAATGTAATGTTATGTTATGCATGTGATCTTCATGTAAGTAATGTATTTTAGGGGCTCTACCACTGTCTACCAAGAGTGAGAATTCATACTGGACAAGTGAATCCTGCCAAACATCACAGTCCTGTAGGGCTCTGACAGGACTTGCCCTGCAGCATGCAATTCTTCGCCCAGAATCATGGAAAGACTTTGGCAGCATCATACAACACTTTTCCGAACCATTTGTGGCTTTAACGTTCCATCCCGAGTTAATGTTCAGTGAAAATAGACTTCTCTATGACAATTTCCCATCTTTGCAAAATGAACTTTACATAATGTTAAATGAGCTTGGAAATAGTATTATGAAGACAGAAATAGATATTCCAATACAAGAGATTCCTATTCTAATGACTTCAGTGAATGAGTTTAAGTCAAGAAGATGGTATCCAACCAAAAGAGAGCGGGCTGCAAGACTGATTTTTAGCAGCCATAGGAATCATTGGATGAGAAACAACCTGGAGCCTGGTCAAACATTTAGCTTTCATACCAAGGAGTACCTATTATCCAACTTTATTGGTGATACAAATGCTGGTCTAGATGGAGTCAGCAGTGATGTGCAGAGTCTTGTGGATAGTCTTAATGCAAATAACAATCCTAATGCATCTGTATATTATGATAGTTCTTCAGATTTTGGAAAGGACTTCATAAATGAAGCATATGAGGATAACTATTATGGAAAGCTGTTTTTTAATCATGTTGACAGTGTTTTTAAAGTCATGCTTTTGTCAACAGCATTAGGAAATATTCAATATAAGGATGTTACAGAACTTAATAGATATGCAGAAAGTTTGGGAACTGTAACAAGGGAGAGTTCACTAACCAATGATGTAACAAGACTGGACACAATTATGTTCTGCAAACATTCTGATGCCAATATAGGCAATTGTCACACTCATTTCAAACACTCACTGACAAACAAGGGCTTGTGTAATATATTCAATAGCATGAAGCACACTGATGTATTTCAAACAAACAACTACTTACACACTTTTGAAAGTGTTTTCACCACACCTGACAGCACTGAGCAATTTTACATTAATCAGAATAGTGCTCTTAACACAATGCAGCTCCTATTGGACACACACCAGTCAGAAGTTTTTGGCAGTGAGAGTGGCTCATTTACAATATCCTTCAACCCTGCAGTGGATTCATTTGATGCCAGCTCATCAGAGTTGGAGCTACTCCCTGGTCAGAGAGTGAATATTTTCATTAAGGCAGTTGTTTTCAGAACTCATGATGACGTTCAACATGATTACACTATTCAAGAACGATCTTGTAGATTTCCACATGAGACTACAAAAGGCAATAATATGTTTAAGTCGTATTCCAAGAAGCGGTGTGAGTTTGAATGTGCATTGAGTCAGACTATTGATACCATGGGTTGTGCTCCTTGGGATTACATGCATGATTTGGAAAATGTTCCATTGTGTGCTAGAGATCTTGTGGACAGGTTTAGGGTTATGTTGTCAAATAGGACAAAATCATCAGATTGCTAGTGAGTATTAACAACAGCTCAAACAACATTTCATCTAAGAAATTGAGTTAAAATGTATGAAATAAATTGTATATTATATTATGTAAATTTGACTAGACACTAGTTGCATTATTTCAGTTGCCTGGACGATTGTGAGAGCATTAAATATGAGTATATTTATGACAGTACCACTGTGGACGAAGAAATGGAATGTGGAGAGCAGGATATGTTGGATATTGCCTATTCAAGAATAGAGACCACTGTGGATGAAGCACATTGGAAAATGTGGAGGTAAAAACTATTTGAATCAACAACAGCCCATTTCTGAGCATGTCATTATTCAAATTAAACAGTTACTTTTCATGCCATTTTCACTGTTCTGTTTAACCACAGGCTGAGTAAGTGGTATGAACAAGCTCACGGAACAATTTTGTCAACAACAAAGAAGGCAAGATGTAAAGAAAAGGTGACACAAGACTTTGTATTTGCAACAATACGGCTGGTACAGGATAAAGTGGCAACATACACAACAGAGAGACAATATGAGTTTGTAGATATGCTTGGTATATTTGGTAAGTTCATTTTCACTTAATTAAGGCTACAATGTGCACAGTTACAGTCTTAATGGCTTCTTTTTTAGGAGGCACAATCGGTCTTTTCACAGGATTCAGCTTACTATCTGCAGTTGAAATTGTTTACTGGATATGGATTTTATTTACAAGAATTGTTGTAGATAAAAAATAAAATATGGGAAATATTAAATAAAAATATTGGACAGTTTACATCTATAAAAATGCATAACTTTTATTGAAGTAATTACAGTTGAAGTATTATATACCCCTCCTAATAATATGTATTGAATCTTCAGTGTTCTTTATGAAATGAAAGTGGATTTTCACATAAATTAAAAATATATTAATGACAATTTGGTAAGATATTTTCCGGAATCCTAAAATTGTTTGAAGCTTCTTTAGCTGGCCTTTCTCCATTTGCAAAGGGAACTCCGGCAATAAACTCTAGGTTTTCTCTGTCCCAAACATACCAATTCAGATTCACATAGCCTCCAAAAGTGAGCACCAATGAGGAGCCAAAGTTGAGAAGGGAGAGACCATTCTGGAACAAGTGACAATAATAGAGATGATTTGAGTTAAATTCTGTTCCTTACCACCCTTTCTGGCAACTCTCCTACAATGACCCAATCCTGCCACTCACCAGCTTCAGTCTTGACAAACGTGAGGAAGACAATTGCACTGACGGCCGGACTCTTATCTGATCCACTAGCACAAAACAAACCATCACCACCAAAGGATGGGATAGAGTGAATTGTACAAGATGGGACAAGATAACCATCTGAAAGATTAAAGGATTTAAGAATCAATGTCATCATTAACTGTTTTAAAGAAAATATGGCAAAACAGAAACATAAATGTATATTATATAGAGATAAACTACACCCAAAGACATTTTCCGGAGGTAATCTGCATATTTGGCTTTCATACAGTAGTATGTGATCCAAAAATCCACGTTTTAAGGCAGTTTTGGGTTAATAAAATAGTTCACTATAAAGTAAACACCCTGTAGATATAACCACATATTCAGTTTTAAGCCCTAATTGCAGCCTCTGATCAACCCGTAATTGCTTACACGCTGCAGGCATTTCCGGTAGCAAGACCGGGTTTGTCTCCGGCTCATCCAAGTTATAGAAAAAAGCCTCTTTGAAAACAATAGTGTCCGTGTGGTCCATGCCTCCGATTATGAATGCTTCATTGCGACGAGAAGGATTTTGAGCCACTCCATATCTGAAAGAGGTTATTATTCAAAGACCAATTCATCCATAAGACCATAACTATCTTAACCTACATCATATCAAAAACCATTTGAAAATCATTTGTGTCTCTGCTAAATATGTCAGGGATTCATGATTCTAATATTAGTTTTATACATTGAACTTAAAAATTAATACTTTGATTATTTAATTTTTAAACAGTACTGTACTTATGGGGTAGAGTCCAGAGATCAGTACTCGTATAATATTTGTTTTCTCCTATTAAATGCACAATTTAACCCTCTATGGCCTTACGATCTTCTTCTTGGGGACAGCAAAGCTGCGGTTCTCCATGAGTCCTCCGCAATATTATATTCTCTTATTGCATCAGAAACGAAATAAGTAATGTACAAAAATCCATTGTAGGCCAGAAATTCCATTCGCCTGTTCACATGGGCAAAACCAGCAATTTCTTCCCATTGTAAGGGTGGGTTGGCTGTCAATTGGAGTTTGAAACATCGTTCTGCAACAGTTAAATGGATCATTTTTATGGAATCCCAGGAATAAACAAAAATATGGCACTTCTTATTAATTATGCTGATATATGCATATCATCTAGTCTACGGGTATGCCACTTCTTACTTAGTATACCTTGTAAAATCTATCAATATATATCTCCTACACGGGTAGGAAACGGAACACATTAGAGAGTTTTCCTGCAAACTTCTCGGAAACATCCAGAACATGTTTCCTTCCTCCTCAGTCCAGCAGACTAGACAGTGTGTACTCGTATGTGTAAGAGAAGAATACATGGAAAATATCTGGAAGGTTTACATCCCCTTCTTTTCCTTCCGCGTAGGAGAGCAGCTATTTATGCGCCTTTACTACTGTCTTACTGTCTACATATCCATCGCTATCCCATGGATTCATCCTGCCGCCACAGAGGAACACAGTTGAGGTGTCTGGTTCAAAAATGATTGCTGCCTCAGCTAGACCCCGGACGTCGGGTACCGGATAGTCTGGGAGGCCGAGATCATTTGCTGAGCAGCTTAAAAAGAAAAACGGGTCAATATGTCTTGACAGTATTTTTTAATACTGTTTTAATATACAATTGTTAAACTTACGTCTTCCTTGAACTTGTAGTCACATACCAACTCAAGTAGTTTACACCTGAAAAGCTAACTGCCAAGTCCGGGTATTGGACCCTGTCTGAAATATGTAAAATATATAATACACAAGTATTAACTATACCCAATCTTAGTGTCTGCTAAAATTTAGCAACCTTAAGTAGCAACTAATTAAAAGATAGTGATAAAATAAAATCACCTTTCATTTTCTCAGTCTCCACATAAACGTAATCCCCAGGATCATCCAAATGAAAACTCTTCACAAACACCTCGCCAACATGACATACCTCTGATACGACATCATATATGAATGCAAAGTAGTCATAACCATGCCGGATGCTCAACCTTTGGACATAGACTGGGCACTGACTAACATGGCTGACTCCATTGACTGATGTGATTGAGACAAATGAGTTGGTTGGTGTGAGAATCTTCTGGTAGGATGTTGTTGCACAAATTATGCCCAATTGGAGGATGAGGGTAGAAAGAAGTATTAAAATGTACTTTTCATTATATGCCATGTTAATACAATGCTCCTGAATTGTGTATTAGTACAATACGTTCTAATGTGGCCCTGCCCTAGATTGTTTTTATATCTGCGTGTAGTTTAGGTTATATAAATACTCATTAAGAAGCAGTCCTGAAAGGACTCCAATAATAGTCAGAATTACTAATGAAACTTGGAAGACCGATTTGATTGTTTACACATAAATTTACGAAGTAAATGTCAAAGGGCCAAAATTGTCATTTTGTAGACATATTTTCGTTTGTTAGTTGTATGATTGAGCTGAAATACTTGAAAATAAGATTTTCTGTTTATGTTGTGTACCGCTTTAATATTGCCTCTAAAATTATTCTTTTTGTAAAACAGTTTGGAACCAAATTGTCAGAGTTACATGCACGTATCACCTAAATGTCAACATTTTATATAATAAAAGGTAATAGTTACGATAGTACGAGTATTAACCATTTATTTCGTTTTGATTTTGAGGTAATTTTGAGGTAAAGTACTGTGCCCTTGATTAAATTGTTTTGGCATCTAACCTGCAGAAATCTTGGACAGTTCACATGTAAGAGTCAATACGGCGGAAATTACGTTGGAATTTTACTAAGTTTATGAATGATTAGAACATATTATTTTTATAATAAAACGTATATTGACTTTTCTTTCAATGCAAAGTTCTACAAAGCTGCAGATACAGACCCTTTATCTTTAATCAATCCTTAAACGGACAAACATATTTATAACATGTTTTGGTACTGGGGCCAACGTAAAATATTACCTGCTTCCTATATGGATATAGCTGCTAGAAAGAATACCTATTAGTTGCTTTTAATTTGTCATGAAATGTATGAATAATAATTAGGTTTAGAAGTCCAAGAAAGAAAGTATATTGTGTAACTAAAACAAACAACATACTCTAATAACTGAAAAACGGCCACACAAGATTATGGTGCCAAACATAAGATTTATTGCATTAAAATGGTCATTAAAAATGGACTTTGTAGATATGATTGGGTTATTCAATAATTATATAATATATTGCAATTGGTATATCACCGGATTCAACATATTATCTGTGGTATCTGTGTTAGATGAATAGCTGCATGCGTCAAAAAATAATTGCAAATAAACACTGACAGTCAATTTGAGTCAAACAATATTGCCACGTATGAAAGCAATTAGTTATATTTTCAAATAGTTAACATGCTCACTTAGGAGCCTCCCAGCTGTATCTGCCGTCTTTTTTTCTCATTTCTGCCGAGCATTTTTTGGGACTTAATTTTCATTTTTGCACTCACTCACCAGCAGGCCAGGCAAGGAAAATATTCTATGTCCTAGGAAAAAAAGACGGCAGAAACCCAAAAAAAAAGATGGGAAAATGCCTGTCTGGGAGGCTCCTTAGACTGTAAAAATATATTCTGATCAATGACATTTTGGCAAGAAATTTTCCGGGATCCTAAAATTGTTGGAAAAACTTTTAGCTGGCCTCTCTCCATCAGAAAATGGAACTCCAGCAACAAATGCTAGGTTTTCTCTGTCCCAAACGTACCAATTCATATTCATGCCATTTCCAAAAGTGAGTACAAATGAAGAGCCAAAGTTGAGAAGAGCGAGATCATTCTGGAAAGTATTACGCATTAAAATAAGGTTGTCCTTTAATTTAATGAAAATATGCATTGGCCTTGCCATTTGTTCGTTCTAAGGGTTAAAGCAAAGGCACCAAGACTATTTACATAACTAATTTATATTTAAAACCTTCCTAAACTTTCTTATTGATTATTCTTAATTACCATTATTTCTGGCAACTCTCCCACCACCACCCAATCCTGCCACTCCCCAGCCTCCGTCTTGACAAAAGTCAGGAAGACAATTGCACTGTTGGCAGGACCATTGTCTGTCCCACCAGCGCAAAACAAACCATCGCCTCCCAAGGACGGGATGGAGTGAATGGTGCAGGATGGGAGGATGTAACCATCTAAAACATATTATATAGTGGAACATTCAATCCCAACAGGGCTTAAGGTTAACAAGAATAATAGTACTGTCCCTGACTCCCGGGTAAAATATACAATCCTCAATTAATACATGTCTTACTTATTGCGGCTGTTATATAATTTCTCAGAGCTTACAGGCTGAAGGCATTGCTGGTAACATGACTGGCTCGGTCTCCGGATTATCCAAGTCATAGCTAAAGGCCTCCTTGAATATGTTTGTATCGTCTGTGCCTCCTATAATGTAGGCTTCATTCCGACGGGACGGGTGTTGGACCACGCCATAACTGTAGGGTTATAAGAATAATCAATTAAATTCAGTGATCATTTCAGTCCATAGGGTAACTACAAATTATTTGAACCCTCCTTTAGAGAGCTCCTATATGGGAAGGAAGGAGGAAGTTTTTTGGTTAATTCTCCGAAAAACTTCTTCAGCTATCAAGACGTGAGTGTGTGTCAGGAAGAAGGAAAATGGTGAATTCACCAAAAAAATTCTTTAGAGGAAGGAAAATTGAAAATTAACCAAAAAACTTCTTCTTTTCCTCTTACTGCAAGAAGGAAATCAGAAGTTTCTTGGTGAATTAACCAAAAATATTCCTCCTTTTCTTCCCATGTAGGAGCTCTCTTAATCAATGCTAACATTAGTTTAACATTAGTAGACGTTATTCGGCCACCTCTGGGATCATCCGTTCACCGTTCGCCGTTCGCCGTTCGTCGGTACCAGCGAACGGACCGACGAACGCACCGACGAACGGACCGACGAACGCAGAACGCACATCATAAGTAGCAGTTCTACTTTCCTCTTAAGAAGCAAGTGGCTCAGTAGCTGAAGTGATAGGGCATCAGACAATGGATCAGAAGGGTGTAGGCTCGAATCCCCCCGTTATTGCATGTTTCTTTTTATGTTTATAATTTTACACGATTTGTCTGAGCGGATATAATAATTATTAGAACTTACTCAATCCGCTTAGAAAGGCTAAAACGTCTTTAACTTTTGCTGGTTTTTTATAACTTCTAGCTTAAGGAAGTAGAATGACCTGTTATACATAGAACTTCTAGCTGCAGGCCAATGCTACTTTTTTAGCAGATTTTTAAGAAGCACATTAAGAGCATGAAACATCTTATATTAACACTGTAACTCGTCTGTATGTAATCAAAAGTCTCAATTTTGCCTTCCTGTATTTGTAGTTCGCATGAAATTACTGGTATAATAGGTTCATGGTCGTTTGCCGCTCGCCGTTTACCATTCTTCGTTCGCCGTTCGTCGTTCGCCGTTCGTCGTTCGCCGTTCGTCGTTCGCCGTTCGTCGTTCGCCGTTCGTCGTTCGTCGTTCGTGATTGAGAGAGCGTGGTGGGGGGTGGGTCGGGGGCGGGGGGGGGGGGGGGGGGCGGGGGGGG
>LR140320.1:0-11670 GCA_900659605.1 Tisbe holothuriae | reverse complement strand
GAGCTAGGCCACACAAACGCGCGCGCCGGGATGTCTTGACATCTCTCTTAGTGGCTCTCTCTCTCTCTCTCTCTCTCTCTCTCTCTCTTTGTCTCTCTTCCAATATCGTGATCATCTCTCTCATCTGTGGGCGGAGACTAAACTTCCTTCTCAATTGTCGCCCTTGTTTTTGTTTTCCCCCGATATTGACAATGATCATCCTGGCAAAAAAGTTAAGTATGCCACAATCAATGACACATCTCTGGAAGAACAAAAAAAATGATGCGTTTCTGTGTCTCAGCAGCTGACGCCGCCAGCGCCGCATACCTCCGAGGAGGAGTCCTTCTCCTCCTTCGAGCTCCTCCGAGGAGATGGACTCCCGCTAAGTGATGAATGCAGTTTGTCAACCATTTCAAGCAGTGCTGAACTGAAGAAGGAAAATATAAAAGAATCCGAGATTTTTTTAAAAGCTGCTGCTTGCCCATTGGAACGGATTTGAGCCCATAGACAACTAGCTCAATAACGATTTACAATTCTGTTGAGTGTTCAAAGAATCCAAGTTCTCTTTGGCTCCAGACTTGAGACCTTTCAACAAGTCAATAGAAGTAAATATTTCTTGTTCGTTTTTCCTCTCTGCAAGACAGATATTTCTTAATTTGACTTTAACTCTCTGCTGGTCAGACTTCATGTGTACCTGTAACGAGAGGGGGAGAGTCCAAATTGCTTTTTGAGTGGAGGACCCACTGAGACAAAAAGACAGACTGGGAGGAATTTCAAGAGGTCTTTATTCGGGTGAAGTTCTCACAGGGACATGCGGAGGTATGAGAAAAACGTTCTACACGATGACGGTGAAACTATTTCAATCCTTTTGTATTTTTTTATATAGCTTGAGCCGCTATCATCATCATCATAAAAGGTCAGATATGAAGAACGAAGCTTTGGCCAAAAATTTAAGCAATTTTGAGGTGAAAACAGTTGTGCAAAAATATATAAAGACGTTGAGTGTCTCTCACCAATTTGCAACGCAGAAGAAGAGTCAAAATTAGACTCGATTCAAAAAGCCCTGAAGGTCTCATTTTTAAAATTATATTTGAACTACATTCACAATATTTTCTTCTAAGTGCACTCTGAAAGGAAAATTACATGGCAGACGATTACAAGCTTTTTTTCGCCATCAGGCCACTTGTGCCACTAATATTATTAAAAAAAAGTTTAATAGCCATAATTGGCATCTTTTAAACCATCGCTCTACATGTGGTTGTTTGGATCAAAGTGTGCTAAATAACGCATTATTCTACATTATTACAATCTGGCTGCCAAGTCTATTTTATCATCCTCATCCTGGTCTCGCTGCCAACTCTATTATTGAACGTATGAGATCATTGACTTCTGAGCTGAGCGCTGAGCTCTAAATCCCATTGTTCCCTTCTTCACACGTGCGCAGCTGAGCAGATCGCATCACACTGGGGGAAGAATAATAATAATCACCATCATGGAGGGATTTTCCATCAAGATTTGGACGGCCATGTTTGCCTTCAGGAGTTAGAAAGCCAGCGGAGATTATTCCGCGATGCTTTAATAGTTTATGATGTGGGAAAGCGGATATGTGGAGCTAAATCAGGAAGGTGTGACTTGGGTTACAGAATTCTTCACATGACCTCTGTGGGATCTCCGGGCTTTGGAACATGTTTGACCTGTAGCATGGAATTTGGAGTGGAATTAGTGTAAATTATGGTTGTACATAGCTTAGGGAATTAGTAGTTGTAACTTGTAAATATGTGTAGAGAGAACTTTGGCCCATATGATGTGTTTAAAACAAATTGAAGAAGGCCGTTTTTGCCCCGTTGTAAATCGAGCCAGAGCTTGTCAACAAATCCATCACTTTCTCGGGGGAAATAGCTGAATAAACGACATTCTTAAGGAGAAACACAAGAAGACTCGGTTTTCAAAAGTGTCAAAGTTCACAAAAATGTTGTCGCAAAAGCTCGAGCTAATGAGCTAAGTTCAGTTATGACATCTGCAGCAGCTACTGTAAAGTGCTTTTAAACGACCCTGTAAAAGTCAGTCGCTCGTTCTCTCTCACCTCCAGAGCAGTTATTCATTCCACTGTCATCTTTTACATAATCATTCAAATCTCGAGCGTGAGAAGACCAATGTTGTTTTTTCGCGGCCGCAACTTGGGGTTATTAACAGCAGCATGTTCTGAGATTAATGATGCCAAACACGGGAAAAGATGTCAACCCATGGGTATAAAATAACCTTACACTCGTCTAATGGATCTCGAGATATTAACGTGTTTATAACAGGGCTAATGGTTTCAAAGTCGTTTTCTTAGCGTGAAAAGTTAATTGGAGAAGAACATCATCCAATTTCAACCAGAACCAATAAATAATTCTAAAACAGTTGCTCGTGTTGAGAAAACACTATTTCTTGTCCCATGTCAAAAATTGGCTTTTCCAATGCCGTGAAGATCGAAGAGTTAATTTGATCTCTTTGAAAAGGGGAAAGACGTTAAAGTGCGGATGTCCATTGGTGCATAAATCGTATACAAGTTAGTTAAACTTGAGTATGTGATATCCTATAATAGACCCCTGCTTTTCCTCCCGGCGTAAAAGGGGTGTGCATTTCCTATAGTGCGTCGTCGGCACCTTTTCCTCCAACTCCTTTTAACCCTTTAATGGGCCAGCTTTTTCCAAAATTACCCTCAAACGAACACGATTTCAAGATTGTTTAAACTGAGCGCACGGATTGTAACTGACTTTTGCCACGTCACTCGGCCTCATGTCGAGAGAGGAATTCTTCTATGATTAAAACTAACTGGTTTTAATGGATGCGTCTAATGCTGCCATGTAATATTGCCCAAGATTTCTTCTTCCAAGACTCCCACCTTGTCTAATGATGATTGGCAAGAATTTCACATTCGATGAAAGTCTCACGCTGAGAAATCGGGGAGAGATATCCAGATTACTGGCGAAGGAGAAATTCAGAGGTTGCCTCACTATTATTCAGGGTTGCCACTTTGTGAAGTAAACTATCGCGTGTTCTTTGTCGCTTACTTGCTTTTATTATTAAATATGTTAAGTCATGTGTCACTCCTGATTGTTTATTCACCTCCCTGCGGGTTCCCTGAAGGCACCTATAGATTTCAATCCTGACAGACAGTTCTCCTATAATACTACGGAGCCCACCCAGGCCGCTTACAATTCAATTAAGGCGGAGCCCCCGCAGCCGAATGTAATCAGCTGAGTCTCATCTCTGCGAGCCTCAATCATTGCCAATTATCGAGATGATGATGATCATTGTAGAGATATAAACGAATTGAAAGCCTGATTGAATTATATATCGAGTTCGTTCTGCCCTTCGGTGTTTTCATTGCTCTTGGAAGAAAAAAGTTGCCCCACCCACACTTTGAAATCGAGGTTTGATATTTGTCGGCCCCCGTCTTATATCTAATGGGGAATGGGCCGGAAATGGATTTTCCAAACGTCTTGAAGTCATCGTAAAAAGTTGCATCCAATGAGCAAGAGACGAATTCTGATGTGTCGTTAGTGGGGAGGAAATTGAAGATGAGAGATTCTCACCCTTGGAGGCAAAAATCACTTTCAAGATTATTTCCCATTCTGGCTTGAGGGGAGATAAATAAATGGAGGAGGAGGAGGATGGTAAACGAGAACTTTGTCACTTTGATCATCCTTTCTAAAGGGGGATCATCAGATTCTACTTTAAAAGTGGGTTATGGGGGTGCGGTTCTACGGTACGAATATTAGACTTTATTATCATAAACATTATAATATATATCGATGTAATCTTTACCAGCTGCACACCAATAAGTATAAATAATTCCTGACCGCACATGTTTCTCCCCCGATATCCACATCATTTTCTGATAGTTTTGTTGGTCACTCCCGCAGATCATTTATCCACTCCAGGCAGGTTCACAAAAATGCTACAATGGACATCAAAAGTGGGGAGAAAGGAGCCCGCTTGATCGTTCCCAAGGGAATCTACGAAGACCATTTCGCATCCAGGATTAACTTTGATACGAAAAATGAAGCCTTGAGTAAACACACACTAAACGCTGGGTTTGAAAAAGACGGGAAAGCCGGCTGTGAAAGAAAACCATTTAGACGACGACGACGCGTCTTCTTCTTTTCAGAGGATGAAAAAAAGTCCCAGAGGAGGAGAGAAAGCAATTGATGCTGCTGCAGTGAGGAGGAGAAAACCCGGGAAATTAATCCCGCCTTATCGCAAAACGTTCTGAATGAGAACGACGATGGCTGACAGCAATAAGAAAAAGACGTTTGTAGCTTAAGAGCTCAATCTGCTCGCGTTTTTCTCCATTGTGGGCTAAGATATAATAATATCACGATGAAATTATAGGGAGAAAATAAGCGTTTTATAAAACACAGCTAAGTACATATACTAATGTACTCGCAGGTTAATAAAACGATATGCTTACTTTGTATATTTTGTTTAGCTAATAAAAGTTTAACGTTTACTTACGTTGGTGCACTTCCACTAAGAATAATTGCTTTGCAAACGCATGCTTTTAAATTTTAAAGGTCTGTTTTCCACATGCTTGTTTATGGCAAATGGCTTAAGTATTCGTTCAACTTTTGCAAACAGTGCTCTAATGTTCTATAATGGCACCGCTTTGTTTGACATGTAGCACGTTTCAATATAAATGGCATCATTAGAAAGCTGTTAATTCTTTTGGTCCGTATTGAAATTGACCTGGAATTCAAATATTTTCAAATATTCCAACAAATTGATCAATTTTAAAGTTTTGACATTTGTCTACAACAAAAATGCATTGGAAAATAAGGCATCTGTTTTCAATATCGTTCTCTGACATTTTTGCCACATCAAATTGGCCAATAAAGTGGTGTCTTCTGTCAAGTGGTGAAAAAATAACAACATCACAAAAAGATGCATTTTCAGCGAGCAAATTCTTGTCCGATAAAGGATTACTAACCGAATTTGTGCTGAGGGCTGAAACAAAGTGAGTCTGATAAGTGAGAGGAGAGAAGTAAGAATGCATGAAAATGTTTGCTTACTCTGTGCTTGAAATCGAGCCAAGACGGTCCGAAACAGCGACGAGTAGCTAGGGTGTGATGATGATGATGATGATGATGATAATACGTAAATACGGCTTAGCATGCATGAAATAGGGGAGTGAAGAAGAAGGAGGAGGAGGAGCTGCTAAAATTGCATTGTCTCTATTGAGATTTATAACTTGGAATGTGAGCAATAGGTGAAGGCTCTATACCGGGTAATGAATATTGCCTTAGATGGCTTCATATTAGCTGAGCTTGAAACATCGTTTCATTGATTCATTGCATGACTGTTCAAAGTTATCCATTGTAAGTGACGTCGGACCAAGGTCAATAGTTTCCACCGTAATTAGCACTCACGTGCAGCGTTCGATAAGTTCTATAATGACGATTTTTTTATAACAAAAGCATTATATACTTATATCATAATAGCGCTATAGCAATATCGGCGTACTCTCTCTAAGCTCTTCCCTTCCTCCAAACTTTCCCTATTATCCCCTATTCCCTCCTTTCTCTTGAGCCTTTGCCAAAGTCTTTATAGCGGAGGGAATTGAGGTGATAACAGCTCCAAGAAGAAGAAGTAGCATCATCATAAGCATGATGGTGTGACACGGCGAGGTAATAATAACATAGTAATAGCAAGCATATTTGAGCAGTTTTATGGCTCCTTTATGTAATGGCTGTGAGATATGAAGAAGACACGATATGAGCGGACGAGTGGTAATAAAATGGACATTGCGACACAGTCTTCTTGGAATGCACTTAAGAAGACCACACCCCAAAACTTGGGATAATCAGTCAAAATTGGTTTCCCCTCATTGACGAGACATTAATGTGTAGCCACTCTTCCCTTAATTTGACATATTGAACCCCTTGTTAAACCAAAACCACCACTGCTACCATTGATCACGAGCGATCATTTATCTTTTTGAACTTCATCGGGGCGCAATCGGTCAAAAGAGTCTCTTCAACTCTGACGGGAGGAGATTTCCAAGAGCTATTAGCCAAGGCCTAATCGGCTCATTAGAGTCCCAAGAGGCTCAACATTTACCATACTCAGCTCGTGGCCGTGGCTCGTTCGCCAGCAGCGGTTAAAGTGCGGCAGATCCGCTCCGCTCTCCCCTGATTTTGTCGAGCTGCGGCCGCGGCGTCCGATCAGCCAATGACGGGAGAGCCGCTCGCTGCTACGACTGCGCGCGCTCTGCCTGCTCTGCCTGGCGCGCCCCAACGATCATCGTCGACGGAGTAAAACTGGCTGCAGAATCCCAAAGTGAATCATTAGTTTCCCTGACTTCAGAGTGATCACACTTGCAATTTTGAAAGCCAAAATTGGAAAACAAATAAGCAATTATCGCCAATTAATACCAAAAATGGCCCAAGACAACCTTCTGAAGACTGAGCCCGAGGCTCTCTCCTCGCTCTCCCCTCTGCAGTGCTCCACCGCTAAAGACCTCACAGTGCCAATCCTCAACCTCAAGAAGACGACGACTGCGAGCCCCAAGCTCAACTTTGGCATGGACAACATCCTGCTGAAGGCGTCTCCCGCCAAGCGGTCCACCTCCAGCCCCGCCAGCAGCGTGAAGCAGGAGCAGGACATGGAGGAGGAGGACGAGAGTGAGGCTGCCGTGGACTTCTCTCTCAGCCCGCAGAACGCCTCCAGATCGTCTTCTCGCAGCAGCTGCGTGTCTCCTCCCAATGGGCAGACTTCCTCTTCTCCGCTGACTGCCGGTGGCTTCCCCTCTCCGCCACCCATGCCCATGGACCCTGCTGGATTCCTTGCCATCGCCCAGCTGAGGGCACAAGCCATGCACGTACAGGCGACTGCTCACGCCAACATGCTACTTTCCCTTAACCAAGGTAAATATACTTTAATAACACAAACACTCTACTTATTATGTGATTGAAAATACAGTTTCAGTAAAACGGAACAATGTACTAATGTACTTTCTCTTTGCTCTTCAGGAAAAATGTGCTCCCCACCTCCTCTGCCCGGCTCTCCTCCCGGTATGAACATCCCCACTTCCCACTGCAACACTCCCACACCCTTCAACCCTCTGGGCTTCCCCGGCAACGGCGGCCACCCTCGCCTGCCTCTCAAGTGCCACCTGCGCAAGCACAAGGCTGACCGGAAGCCAAGAACCCCCTTCACCGCCGATCAACTTGCCGCCCTTGAGAAGAAATACAATGAGAAGCAGTATCTGACCATCGGCGAGCGTGCTGAGTTCTCCAAGGACCTCAAGCTGAGTGAGACCCAGGTCAAGATCTGGTTCCAGAACCGCCGTGCCAAGACAAAGAGGTTGCAGGAGGCCGAGGTTGATAGGATTAGGATCAGCCAGCATACAGGGGGCAACGGTGTGCTCACACCCTACGGTATGATGCCAGCCTCCCTGGTGCCCGGTCTTATCCCATCCATGGCGCCGAGATTCTAAGTGAAGGAAGCTATTTATAAGAAGAAAATAGTGCTAATACATATTCATCCAGTCCTAGAAACCAATTTAATGTACAACACCTGATAGTTTTGATATATTTATTCATTAATAAATTTGCTTTAAGAATTGACATTAAATGGCTTTATTTACTTCATTCAAACTGCTTCACAATTGACTTGTCTGCAAACTTATTTACTATTTGTTTTTGACTGTGGTCATGTCTTGGAATGCGCCTCCACTCCAGAGGATCCCTTGTGGTAATTGGCTTATTATGATGACAGCAGCAGACGACATTGGATGTCTCGTTTGGCCTTCTTCTTCCAGTGTTTACTCTTTATACACCGTCGTCTGCAGCAGAAGTCATCTCTAGCTGTCAACAGTTCAGATCTCTATCAAGAGGGATTTCTCGTCGTCTCGCCACCGCCCAGGAAGAAGAAGAAGATTCCTCTTTGCTTTCCTCATCGCGCATTGGAATGATAGACTTCTTATATATTTATCCCTCTGGGTGGCGACGCACAACATGCCTGTCTGCTGCCATGTCTCATTGCCAGCAGCTCTTTTTAACCCCTTCTTTAGTAGTGTTGACAGAACGTGTGCCACGTCTTCTTCTTCTTCTTCTAACAGAACACCCCACTTGACATAATGTCAAAAGCGACTTCTTCCGGTTTCCGCGATTACCGTTAAAAGAGTCGTGTGCACAGGTTACAACATGCAAAGAGGGGTCTCTTTAAAAGCAATGCAGATATCTCTATACCATACTGTGCAAACATTTTAAAAGGGTTTTTGAAATGCAGATAGAATCGTCATCACTACCACCGGGGAGGGAAAAGGAATGTCTATTGTTTTCCTAATAACCACTCAATCAGCATGAAAACAAAGTGTAAACATTGCAGCTCATCATCATCAGTGACCCCATTCCTTTCAGCAAGCATACCTCAATTAAGGACAAGCAAGAAGGGCCACCCAAAGGGGACTCTTGACCACCCTTACTTTTATAGCAGCTTAGGCTGACCGGCACGAGCTTTAATTGAGACGCTGCTCAGCAGCTTGATGATCAGCGTAGCGAAAAAGACAAAAATCGGATTAGCGACGGACCTTGAAACAGGATCATAACGTTAAAAAGTCTTCTCTTTTGGGGGCGGGGCGGTTTCCTATTCTCTCACCAGGGGTGATTCTGTCATCATAGCAGTCGGGTAATCGCTCCAAATATGCCTTCAACCCCAAACTTTGATTGACTCCTCAAACGGACAAACACCGGAACGGATTTCTTAATCCCCAAGAGTCGAAATTTGTTTGCTATAATGATGATGGAAAACGAACCCCAATTTCTTACCGTTGTAAAATTGTCCTGTTTACAACCCAGTGTCTGGGTCACAAATCACAATAATTCAGAAATCAAACTGCTTTCGAAGGAAAGGGTTTGAATGGTTGTAAAGAAAAGAAGTCAATCCATCAAGAAGAAATTATAAAAAGTAAAAGTTTTGCACAAAACAACAACGTTCTCAAAGTTAATCCCGCGCTGACCAGAGATTTGCGTTTAATGTACATTTTTACTGTTCAATCTTCCATGGTTGATGCATTCAACGTCGTTTTTGCCACCTTTTACAGCTCAATAACGCACACTACACACAAAACTATTTCCTATTCGAGTACATAATTGACCAGCTATGCGAAAGGGAGGGAGAAATACCAAAAATGTCCGCTTTTATTGTCACATTTTATATACATTTGATGTCTCCATTTCCAAAGCGGCTCTTTTTTCATACTCCATACATCATATTTGGACAAGGGCACAAAAGCCGGATCGAAGCCGACAAAGACGAGCACTCATTTCTATTTCCAGCACAGTTGTTTACGCTGCAAACTTAATAATAGCTACCCCCGTTTTTGCTCTCTGATTATTATTATTATAACTCCTTTTGATGATGCTGTTATTGTGTGCATTTGCAGCAACTATTTTGATGAAGAGATATTTGAACAACTGAATCACATTTTTGACTTTAGCGTATCATTAGAATTTCAAAGTGAATTGTCAACAAACCTGCTGCTACTGAATATTTTAACACATTGTTGCTCTCTCTTCTAAAGACTCTTTTTAGTCCGGAGAGAGAGAGTTTTAAAAGGCATTCTTCTTCTTCTTCAAGTTATGCATCATTTTTCTTCTCCTTTGCTCAAATTGAGTCCATTTATAATGAGGCTAATCGCTGGGCTTCATCATGATTAGGGGAATAATAATTTTCTTGACGCAAAAGGCAAGATTGGTTTAGAGCGGCGGCATTGACAGGCGCACAATTGAGCCATCATCAGTAGCTCAAACATGCAATTGGTGCTGCAGAGCAGAGAGCAGAGAATAGCTCGCGGCGACGCACAAAGAATAAAGAAAATCTACGTCTCAATTGCAGGCTGGTCAGGCTATTCACCTTGTTTGTCAGAGGTTTGCAGTTCAAGGCTGCTTCGCTTTGGTAATCATCGAGTAGAGTCAATTGGTTTAATGAGACCTCTGAAGAGATTATCGCTGAAAGAAGCTTCTGATGAAAGTGTTTATTCAATTATGGTTTCTAAAAATGGGAGAAAAAGTGCTTGAAATAATTTGGTAAAAAAGAGAAAAGCCGCTTCTGCGTGTTTTCCCCTCCTCCTCCAAGTGAAAAGAATTAAATGAGACATAATTTCAGATGGCTCTCTTTAGAGCTTTTTGTGCTTTTTTGCACAGTTATATAGGAGCCATTAACCACGCTCAAAACGTTTGTTTGAATCACAGCTCGATTTTTGCAACCACCAAATGTTGGCCGACTCTTTCCTTTCTTTTTGTGTGTGCCGAAAATGGGTTAGAATTAGTGAAAATGGGCTCCGGAGATAATTCAAACACTTTTTACACTTTAAAAAAGAAGACATCACATTTTAGACAGTCATTTGGAGAGAGGGGAAATAAAGGGGGCTAATTTGGGGTAATTCTATAATTTCCTTCTCCTTTAAATGCCCAAGGCATCGAGATGAAGTCCGAAAGGATTTTCTCATACAGTATCATTGAAGGCACACGCTGAATTCCATCGTTTTTAAAAGACTTTTGACAATCGTAGAATCACTCAAGTCTCTTGAACAGATCTCAAAAGTCTCCTAATAAATCTCAAATGAGGCGCTTTATTCGAAGTCATTGCCCCGACTAAAGCGAGTCTAATCCATTTAAAATAGTTACATTAAAGCTCGTTCCAGTCGGGCATTGGTCGAAAAATAGGCGGGCTCGTAGCGCATTAGCAGTGCGTTCGTTCCATGTTTTGAAAAGAAATTCCATCGCGAACACAAAGGCAATGATGGCTACAAAGCGTCGTCGAAAAGGAACGTTCTTCTCTATTCACGATTATTGACTCTGAAAAGTAGATATGTGTGCTTTTCAAAAGCCGACCCCGGCGTACAAAAGAGGGGCGCATTCCACGGGGACAAAATTGGGCCAACTAAGTTTCCCGTTTTTAAGGTAAAAAAGCACATTTATTGCATCTGATATGAAATGTGTAACATGGCAAAAAGTGTAAGCGTGTGTTTTGCAATCAATAATATGGACAGTTTTTTTACAGCATTATAACGATTTTGGTCGCCGTTTTTTGCCATGTTTTACACGAATTTTCCAAAAATGAATGCTCTTGATTTTCGGAAACAGTTTTCACTCTGGTCACCCCTTTTTCCGTATATAATTATAGATTTAGTCGGAGAATAACCAGTTCCTGTCGACCCCATTGATTTCAGCTGAATTCAAGCGTAAGCCGTACTATTCTCGAAAATTCTTGCCAGCATTATCTCGAATTTGGTGGCTTCATGTTCTCGAAAAAATAACTGCATCTTCTAGAATGTAATTACCTCGATTTTTTCTAAAAGGACTCCTCTAGAATTAATTTTTAAGATTGCAAAACATAGAATTGCTTTTTTAAGTAAAGTTTTGAATACTGTCCAAAGACATGCATTTTGTTGAAATGCAAAGTATAGAATTCTAATTTTCGAATGACATGTCCTTATAGTTATCTTCTCGAAAGGCATCTCCTTGAATATTGCATAGGTTAGGTAGGCTCTTCTTTTGAAGTGGCTTACCCCAGTACATCCTCTCGAAAGTCTTCTTCTCGAAAGTCATATTCTCAAAAGACGTCTCCTCGAAAAGCATCTTCTCGAAAAATCGACAATATGAAGGTGTAAAAATGCTATTCGTAATTTTGCCGTCTGGC
>LR140319.1:0-17621 GCA_900659605.1 Tisbe holothuriae | reverse complement strand
ATAATAATAATAATAATAATAATAATAATAATAATAATAATAATAATAATAATAATAATAATAATAATAATAATAATGTGTATTTTGCTAAGTACATGTGCTACATAAACGTGAGATTACTCATAATGATACATTACTCTGCGTGTTCAACAACTTTAAATCTGTCCCTGTGTTTGCTTTCTTCAAAAAGCTCCACTATTTCTTGTGTTTAATGTGTGGGTGTCAGCGCATGTTTGCTCACTCGTACAAAAAGTCATGAGCTCGTTGTGTCGCGTGCATATAAACGTAAATAAGGGTGTATATGTTTGTAAACGGTCTAAATGGGTGTGTGTATTTTGTGGTGTGCAAAATTAAGGTGTGCGATGGAGGAGAAAAAGGCTTGTTCTCCACCCTGGCTGTTGGTTCTCCTTACCAAAAAGGCCTTCGGTCGTATGAAAGAGACGACCCCGCCGTTCTGCTGCATCAGATAATAATTGGCCTGGACATGAAAAACACCGGCAGGGGGATTTTCGAGGTTGGTAATGGTATTAAGAGGGGGTGGTTGGCAGTAGTAGAAGAAGGAGGAAAAGAGAAAGAAGAGAGATGTAGGGCAACGTTTCTTCTCCTTTTAATGGAATAATTGAGGGAGGGAGGGGGTGAAAGTTTTCATGTTGTTGTGAGAGTTTGGGGGAAATATAGCTGTGATGATGAGACATTTTTGCATGGTACTTAGTTAGCAGCTAGAGGAAGAGGAAGAAGGCTAGAAAGTGGTGGGTATATCATAGAGTCTTCCCCCTCCCATGTCTGAGGGTTGTTTGAAAAAAGATTGTTTAAGTTAGAAGAACTTTCATTAAAAGTTTCCCTTTACCTCCTGAAATCCCACAGTTTACATCAAGTTATTACACATGTTTAATTAGTCATGGATGGGAGTACAGTAAACAGTTGTTCCATAGAGTTATATATGTACTATTTCTACAGTTCCACTTCTATGGCAGACTCACCAGGTACGTGTCAGCTGACGTGAATGCAATTGGCAGCACTGGCTCAACTGGTGTGCACTGGAATCGGAGCTTGCCCACAGTTTTCATCAGCTTGCTGTTCTGCTTGGCCATCTTGAGCAGGGGGAGGTAGAGACTGTCTGCTCGGAACTCAACCTAATAAACAAATTATGCAACAATTAAGTTTACTGCTTACTCAGTGAATACAAAGAGTATAGAAGTTCATTGAGTGAATAGCTAAATTAGACTTACCCTCTTTAAGCAACCGACAAAATTGTTCCTTGAGTTCGTCCCTGGCAGCTTGTACGGCGCCTCACTGCCCCCGATGAAGACCTTACTCGAGGCGAGCATGTCCGACTCCCCCGTCGTCGTCCACTTCTCCGTGTAAGTCCCGTCCACCGTCATATTAACCTGCAAAAACGACCATTTCAAAGCAAAGCCCCCTCTTACAAGCCAATTAGTCAAAAGTTGAACCTTGAGGAGGCCTTTTACATCTCATTTAGGCGGCGTTCAAGAATCGTTATGAGAAAAGTTTTTTCGACGCTCATTTAACCTTGTGTCGAGTTTTGACACGTCCGGAGAAGAAAATATATAATCCCCTCAAGGCGTTGACGCAGAGTAAGGGTTGCCATTACATGAAATGAAACATTCAAAATGGCAACCCTGATCCATTTGTGCTAAGTAATGGCTTGCTCTTCCATCTCGGATCCCCTTTCACAGATATCTCCTCCCCCAGCAGAGCGTGACACTTTTAAAAGTGTCGACTGAGGTAACAGACCAAATGACATCTCATCCTGAATTTTCCAGCGCATTTCTTGCACGTGTAATCGCGGTAAACAATATACAGCCGGAAGATCCTTTGCATATTCATGAGCCTTTTTAGGCCGTGTTGTTGTTGTCACTGCCAGAAGGGATTTTAAAGGAGGGGGAAACTTGATAGCACTAAATGTGCAGCAGCCTTCAAGATATCTCTGTCGTAGAGACAGAAAGCGTGCAGCAGGCCTGCTTTCAATGCATTTATAAACAGCAATCTTGAGCTCCAGTTTATTACAAAATTGGGTTCATGTTGAAGAAGACAACAAAGTGTGTAAAGTACAAGATGCTGCCAGATGTTTTTGCAAGCGATAAAAGTGCAGAAAATGGAAAACTTGGATCAAAAGAAATGTTGTACATGGGAAAATTTGCCGGGAACTTTTTCCGCCGCCGATCAAAAAAGAAGCTTTCTCTCTCGTCCAATTCTGTTTTCCCTTTCAACACATAACAAGGACTCTGAAAATTCTATATGGCGCATTGTTGCAATCATTAGACCAAAGTATACTCACATCGCATATCGTTCTCGAGTATGTCAGCTGCACAAAGAGATAAACACAGGGGAAGAGAAGTTAGTAATTCCATAGATGTGTTAGTATGGTAGTAGTAATAATACCTCGGTGGCCACCCTGACAATCCTCACATGATGCCACTTTTCATCGTTGAAGACGACGCTGTTGGGCTTGATGCCGGTGTCGAGTCTGCCGCTGCCCAGGTTGATGGTGAGCGTCACGCCGCCGTCCTTCAGCGCCAGGTTCAGATAGTCTTCGCCGTCACCTGGAAAACGAACCGAGCCTTTAAAGCTGTTTATGTTATGCACTGAGTGTGGGAATGGCTCTTATTTTTTATTCCTTCTTTGAGCACCGGAAACAAGACATCGCCATTTTCGCCGTTGTTGTTATGTCTGTATCAGATGCCAAGATTCCCACGCATTTCCTCTCTTCTGTGTGTCAGAAGAAGGATCCCGGCAAGACAAATTATAAGGGCTTTTAAAAGTCTTGTCGGGACGAGTGATCGTTGCGGTGGTTGAAAGACGTAAAAAGGCCATTTTGGAGGGTTCGATTTTCTTCATCCAAAAAGCCTACTAAAACTTGTGAGTGAGTGCCTGTGGGCATGCATAAGAGACTGTGATGATAGGAAACGGAAAGGAGCAAGGACACACAAAAGGAGTCGAGGAAGATAAAACCAGGATAATATGATATTATCATGATAAGATTGTCAAACTAGAGCACGACACAATTTAAAACCGCATTGGCATATTTTGTGATCACATTTAAAATTGGAATTTTCCGTCAATAAATATTTGAGAATCCGTCAATAATAACAAGTTTTCTTTACCTGTGTGGAACAAAAGTCCCTCCGCTCGGCTTGTCTTGAAGTGAAGCGAGATTTCGTCCTTGGTCGAGAGAATCGGTTCCTTGCCCATCTGGACCAGGTCGTAGCTGAGGTACTCGTCGCCGCTGAACGTGGCCTCGGGTGGGGCGACCTCTGAAAAGAAAAGGAAAGAAGGCAAAGGTTAATAAAGATGTTCATATTAGTTTTGAATCTGCAATAATAGTGCGTACATTGAGGTCGTACGTTCCTTTGAAGTATGACCCTTTTTATTGATTTCTTGGAAAATCCATTGAAAATCATAGATGTCTTTTGAGGATTGGGTTACACACTCACAAAGAGCCCCTTTATATTTCTTCTTACTGTCAGAGAGTTCTTAAAAGATTGGAAGAATGAGACCACAATCTACTATAAGACATTTAACTCATATGGTATATTTCTTTTGGAAAAGCAAGCTGAAGCTCCATTTCATTGTCTGTCATCCGTATACTGAGAAGTCGGCATTGAAGACTCAATTCCATCAATACATCTTCTTCTTTCTTCACTGCGGCAACCCAGGTATTTCTATTTTCATCTTCATGAGAGAGAGAGAGAGAGAGAGAGAGAGAGAGAGAAAGGTGATCTAAGACATCTTCTTTTTACTCGACTTTTATATGAGAAGTTCCTGTTCCATTCTCTTTCTCTCTCATACAAGAGCCTGATGATAGAGGAATGAAAGGAAGTTGGATGATCTTTCGACCTCCTGCTATCAAGGCCCACTGATTAAGGGATGCCAGTATGTGAAATATAGTTTCACTTATGTCATCCCTGTCCCCCAATCATATGTCTACATCCGTTGGACGTCTATAACCAGAGGGAATTCTGGAAGAAGGCAAGATTTCTTCCTCCCATTTGCAAAGTTGTATTGACTTGAAAAAGTGCACTTTTTATCCAATAAGATCCTTCTTTCAATGATGGGATTTTTGCGCATTAGAGCAAACATGCCTTAACATTTTGTTTTCTGCAAGCAATGTTATTTCAGAGGCAATTTTCCGATTATTTGCACCATCCCGGCCTTGGATTCGAAAGCAACTTATTATATTGTTATTTTCGCACTCCATTGCACATGATCGATTCCTACAAACAAACAGAACGACTCCCTAATGAAGAAATAGGACAGTAATATTAGGACAGCTCACTCTATTTATCAGTAAAAGTGGGTTAGTAGATAGACGGGGCCAATCAATGCAAATAGTATGGAGTGCATTCTCTCTTTATAAACAGGGGAAATGTCGGGTCATTAATGCAGCTATCTGCCATGCCAAGAATAGAAAGGGCTAGAAATCGATCAGACCGTAATAGCTGCTGTGCAGATTCTCTACTGTATATATTCTTGGGTGCGCTTATTGCCTGAAGATCGCCCAAGGGGGAATCTTCGATCTAAGTGATTGCCAATCTGAGAATGAAAGACAATCAATGGAAGGAACATTTTCCCTGCATTGTAAGAGGCCATTTTATCCAGGATAACACACATTTTCGTAAATATATGCCGACATTTGTGCATAAAAAGAGTTTTATATCCCCTTCTTCGTGCACTGTTTCAGACGATCGGATTTAGCTCTTCTTTTCAACTGCAATATTGTGAGTTTTCAGACGTTTTATTCGACCATGACCAGACTAGATGTATTCGTACATATGGAACGATTTTATGAAGGAAACGCAACAGTTCATGAACATTTTATGCAACTTTTACAACAAAAAGTCATATTATTCCCCGATTTAAGAGCCAAAAGTCATGGTGTATTCAGTGCATGCCTCGACAAAAACACGGAGAGACGGACGAGAAAGCATGGCAGACATATTTATGGCCGCTGCAAGTTTTCTTACTTTTACTGACATCCGAGGAGGATAACTTTACTTTAACTTGAGCCATCGTGCAGAATAGACAAGAAGGTTTCAGTCAAAGTTTTTGCTTCACTTTTATATGCACCTAGCTTTTCTTGTCCTTGCAAAAGTAGGATTAATGTGAGTGGCTCTCAGAGGGAACGAACAACTCCAAATTCTCCCCTTGCACATAGTTATTCAAGAAAGTAGTGGCAAAAATGTCAGCCGTGCAAATTTCCCTTTCTTGCTGGTGTTGCATTTTGTATAAAAAGTCATGGGAGGCGTCGTTAGGCCTAATGGAAATTGCACAAATTGCATCTTAAATATCCCTCTGGAGATCTCATTTAAACGCCTCATTCATTGTGGAAATTACTATGCATCCCCTGAACCACAACGAAGTCTTTAAGAGCCCCATTCTTAGTATTCCGCATCCTAACTTTCCTTCTGACCCACATTATACGTTCCTAATGGTAACTTTGTGAGGAGTGTATGTGCTCCGTACACCAATCACGTCTCTCTCTCTCTCTCTCTCTCCCTCTCTCTCTCTCCCTCACTTGAGAATGTGACAACTCCATTCGTTCTTAGTTCGTGGCCTATCCCTATTTTCCTTCCCCAAGACGTCTCTTTCCTTAAAACCAATGTTAGTAGCAAGCAAACGTCATCTCTCTTTCCGGTCAAAATCCGGATCAGCAAAACTACGTTGGTGGCTGAGGGGGATCAGCGGAAATTGGGGAGATTGCGAAGAATCAAAAGAAGTACAACAGGGTACGAAATAAAGGTGTGACGCATGTCCAGACGAGGAATTAGATCGATTGGCATTCAAAGGACATCGTTTTAGCCTTGATATAAACAAGGCCGGCTCAAAATTGGGTTTGGGGATCAACACGAGGAGGACGGACAGAAAAGAACAAACTGAGATTTAGTGCCTTGGTCAATGATTCTAGACGCGTGCGACTGAGAAAAGTTACATGGTGGGAACAACGGTCATTTTGGTAAAAGGGATCTTAAAGCAAAGGCTTTAAATTGTATCCTGATTGAGGCAATTATCGGAGCTATAAATGAAATATTAGTAGCATTATTCTCTCCTTCCCCTTGACGTCAACCAATTGAATTCCTCTCAGGATTTAATCAAGATTAACCGCTTTGTAAGTTTACGAGGAAAAAAGCTTTTATATAGAGATTGCATCCTTTTTAAAGCACACACAACACATAAGCGAAGGTCGTAATGACGACGAGGAAGGGCAGAAAAAACTTTCAGGGAGAGAGTAAAAGGCAGAAGAAAACTAATCAAGAACTTTTTCCAGCTTCTGTTGACTGCAGCAAAGCTGTTTGAAGTTTACGTAGCTTTTTTAAAGTGGAAAGTAAGGAGCCAAGACAGATTTGGCAAAAAAGAGTTACAAGGTGTGATTGAATCAGAGCTAATTTTATACGGAACCAATCTTCTGAAACCGTCTCCATTACACGTAATTGCGCCCACTTTTGCCATCCACATACATCGAACGGGGTTTTAAAAGCAGGCTACTCGGAAAACCACTCAAGCCTAATTGCAGCTCACAATGAGAGAAAAGAACCCTTTTTTAGCCGTGGGCTTACTTATACCATTCGCTCTCTTTTGTCGGTCAATTGACACTTGGAGAAATGACCCAGAAACAGAGCAATTTGTCCATTAGCATCATGCTTGTTGATTCTGCTTCTCCATCATCATACTCTATAGAGTCAATAATGATGATGCTACAAAACTAACTTTTGGCCTTGGACCACCAGTGAGCGAACGTGCCTGTTTTATACTTCTATGGCTGCGGCAGAAGCGAAAAGTTTCGCCTTGTTTTCCGCCACGTTTTCCCTAAAGTTGTTGTTGTCCTTCTTCTCAATAGGAAGGAAGGCCTTCTTTCTCTTCATGTAATGAGGCCATTGGCATTCAAGACCCATCGCTCGTCTGCTCTTTGCCTTATTCTCCTTCTCTCGATGCAAAAGAAAAGAGACAGAGAGAGAAAGCCCCAGAAAGGAGCAATCGAGAGTACCCAGCCAAGCAAAACATTCTCGGGTTTCAATTCTTCTTCTCTCAGTCACAGGGACATCTGTAGACAAAAAGCCGTTTCGTGTAACATCCCCAATTTTATTTTCATAAACGAGCTTCTCCTTCTTCTTGCTCCAGATGCCGCCAGTAAAAAAGCTTGTCCCTAAAATGTCAAATTGCTCTTCAGACCTCATCATGGCAATATATGAATTTCAAAAAGGGTTTATTGTTATGGCGCCGGCTGCCGGACAGTTTTATTTTACTTCAAGAGGCCAAAATATCCCATCATGTGTGCAAAAATCATTGTCTCGAGCACATATCAAGAATCTGCTCTATTTATGCAAAAGAATGGATAAGAAATCCCCCTCAAAAGACGTTTCATATCCTTAAAAGAGGAAGAATAAGCTCAGCTGCATGAACGTTGACAGCAAAGAAAAGGGAAATCATATCCCAAAAGTGAAATGAAAATATCCCACTCTTGTTAGGGATGACATTTTATGTTAGGAAAGCATATCATTCAAAGGGCCTTTGAGATGTCCTATGTAGCATAATTTCCATTCTGGCATCCCTATTCCTACCATCCATGCCTGCTGCCGACCCTCATCTCCCAAAGAGCCCTTTTCTCTTCTTTCTTTGCAATAATAATAGCACTGGTTTCAAAATTGTGTAGTCACCAAAAAGCCCGGCCAGGCACACTCGGCTCATTCTGTATGTATGTAGTGGTGGTGTTGGCTGCGGCTTCCCCCACTTTTTATATTATTATATAAAAAGAAAGTAGGCTGGAATATGTGTGTATAATATCTGGAATCGTGTCGTAAAACGCAGATGTCACCGTGGGCTTTCCGTACATTTTTTAAAAGTATTCATGACATTAAGTACGAACAAGGAATTCATTGGGAGATTACTTGCAAAGTACTAATTCCGTTTGGTAATAAAGATGCCAATAGTTGGACTTAAATTCCGCATAATTTTCCCCCAAGAGAATGCGTAAAACGACTCTCATTTCCTCCTCACAATGAAAAAATATCTGGCAGTGACACCAAAAACTTTTTCTCAGGACCTGAAAGTTACATCGCTTGGCCAATTTGTTCGGCCTGAATTGCATTGTTTGTGAACACAAGAGACTTTTGTCTACGCGGCCAAATTTATGGCTTTCTCTATTTCTAGAAGAAGTTATTACAACCAATGCATTGGCGCGAAGCTCGTTTTCCCCCATAAGAAAAAAAGTGACTCCAAAAAGGCTTTTGCGCCAAACGGGGGCTCAGAGATTAAGAAGACCACTCGACAAAGCAAGACATACGAGAGAGACGAAACTAGGCCATGAGGAGATCTCAAGGCCTTGGAAATTGCAACAAATACCTCTGCAAACTACTCTAATTGGTCAGTCCACATTTTTGCAAAAATGTCTGGTCGTTGAACGAGAAGGTCTTTCTGCACACTCAGCACAACCTCTTTAGCAAAAGGGCGAAATTAACTTTTGCTCCTTCAAGACATTGGCCAGAAACATGGAATCTGACATAATAACTTTGCGGTTAAAGTGGCTGTTGTTACAATTGTCTGCGGAAGAATTGTCTCTTTAACCAATCCATCGTAATTTTTGTTATTGTTGTTGTTGCTTTCAGAATAGTAATAATAACAAAATGTCGGTTCTTGGCACCGAAAGGATCATCCTTCATTTTGTGCCTCGAAACAACGAAATTGATGAATATTTCTCGTGTTTCAGCTTCTTCTCCTACTTTCTTGTTCCTCCTACTCCTCGACTCCTTTTCAGCCGCGTATAATATACACACATATATTTTTAAAGAATAGAATTATATGTGAGCCATGTTTCAATGCTAAACAAGGGTTAGTTATTAGCCAGGTCGTATTAAATGCAAGGTGCATATAATGATATTCGGAACCCACAGCAACACAGAGCGCGGAAGACTTTCTTCCCATTCTTCTTTTTCTTCCATTTTCGTTCTTCCTCGTTTCAGCTCCATTTCTCGCCCGCTTTCCCTCTGATGGAACTATTGGCACTTTTCTTTCTTCTTCTTCTTTCACGCTGGATTTCCATTCTCATTTCCTTGAAAACGAGCTCAAGGAAAGGCCTCAAAACACACATTCTATGGCAGGAGGAGAAGAATAGAGTGCAATAATTCCCGCATTTCATAACCCCCGGTGCAGTTTTTTTTACATTTCAAAGCATTTTGACGCTGCTGTCAAATAATTTAATTGGATAATGGGAACAATGACAGAAAGCAGATATTCATATATTTCAAAATTAAAATCCTAATGAAAAATGAATGTTTTTTTTCTACAGCTCTGTTTCTCTTTCATTCCAATTTCTTTTCTTCTCATCTGGGCTGTGTATAACAGTTATGACTGCTCCATATTCTGCACTCGCTCTATTGTTCTTTCCTTGTACTAGACTGCAACAACCCGAGCTCTATTATAGGATAGAATATCACATGAGCACGGAAACTGACTATTATTCTACTTTGCACTGGGTGAGGAAGGAAGCCCGGTCGAATTTCTTTATTCTTTCTCCCCCTCCCTCTCTTTTTCATCTTCAGTACATTTATCCCCTTCCCTTATTATTTTATATATTTTTAGCAATGTGCTGCAGCAGCACTGAATGTAATACAGTCTCCAAGGGGGTCCTTCTTCATTGTAGGAAATAGAGAAGGGGTTGCAATAATATTCAGGAATATATTAGAACAAGACTTGCTTAACATTTTGAATGAAGCTGAAAATATAATCTCAAAAATGAAAATGTCATAAAAAAATTGACAAATATTAAACCAAATTTTGGCTTTGCAACGAGTTTGACCTTAGCAAATTCTCTACAAACCTTTTCCTTCCTCTTTATGCATACACGTCAGCTACGCAAGAAAACTTTTAACGACTTTGATCTTTCGCTTCACATGATCGATCCGAATGCACCTACTTTTATCCATTTTAAGGACGTCAAATGTCCATTATTTCAGTTTCTATCCTTATATTCCGAAATCGATGAAGATGGAACTAAAAACTTTTTATTCAAAGCAGGTTGATTTGATTTTAACTTTGACATACAACCGTATATAGAAGGGTTCTTACTTCCAGTTGACAAAATGTCCGCCCCCTGTTTAAAAAGTATATAAGAAAATAGAGTCCTCCCTCCCCTTTGATTTATCTTTTCCGCAAACAAGGCAGCAGCGCCTGATGTCACTCACAATGACAGATTTATCAATATTCAACCCTATTTAGACCAAGCCACAGCGGCTTTCAAATGTTCACTACCTTCTTAGTGTATAAATATGGATATTCTTACCTTTTTCGCAGAACTTGCCCTCGAAGTCGATCCTACTGCAGTCGCAAACCGGGCCGGAGTCGGTCGCGATGCATCGGCCGCCGTGTTGACACGGGCTTGTGTTGGCACACGAGTCAAGGGAACTGGCGCGCACACCCTGCAAGGATAAAAACGAAAATATATGAATAAAAATGACACGTAAGCACTTTTAGGAATATTTTAAATGAAGGCACGTGGCGGGAGTAGTATTTGGTAGCAGTTCCGGGATAAACAATCTCTGCTGCTGAATTTTATTATCGCAAGATATGGTATATCTCAGCATTGCATGCATATTTTACGCTATAAACAACTCCTAACGAATGCAATATGCGCTTAGCTTTGAAGCTTTCACATTTCCTAGAATCATCTCTCATCGTGACTCAGATTTCATTTCCGCCTTGACCAATTCTACCGAAAGAGATATTATTCCGAGTCAATGATACGTGACAAAATCCTAGTCTGGATCGCTTGGCAAATGCACATGACCATTTAGATCTCTACACAGAGCACACCCCTGCGAAAACCGACACACTGACAAACAGACAGACATAACAGCGCGTGACGACGTACTCTTCGTAGTAGTAGAAGCCTTTTTCAAGCAGCTGCCCTACTAAGGAAAAAGGCCGCGCTGCTGAGCTGCCTGGTGAGCAGAATACTACTTACGTACGTTCAGAGCGCGCAGCGTGCAGCATCGATCGATAACAGCGAAGAAGAAGAACACGAAGCTGCCTTTTGCGCTGAGAGAGGAACTCCCAGCAGCAAGCGATGGCAGCGTAACTTTTTGCCCCATTTTCTGGAAAACCCCAGGCAGCAGCTTTTCTTCTTCCTTCTACCCGGGATTCTCACGCGCCTACTTTCTTCTTCAAAAGATATTTTCTTCCCCGGCTTTCTAAAGAAGACCTCCTAAACAAAACACCAAAGGGAGTGTAGTGGAAAAGCAGGGTGTTGCAACAATGCATACGAAGCCAACTTTTGATGATAGATCTCCACTTTTGAATCCTTTATGATACAATTTCGCCCTTCTGTCGACACCTCCAATGTTTGTCTTTCCTCCTCTAAACCAAATGGGAGCAAAACCAACACACGCGCAGCTCTCGAATGTGTCAACAAACTTTTGAGATTATTCCATATGAAGCAGGAAACTGTTTTGACTCTAGAAATACTAATTCCACAAATGGACTGGAAATTGTAGCGCAACTTTTTTTTTCAAACTCTAGTAAAAGCTGCCGGATAAATCATGAGAGGAGAAGGTCGTATATGCTATCGGAAAAGTTTGAGAGGGAGAGAGAAAAAAAGTATAAAAACTGCAAGGTCGAATACGTCTAAACGGCAAGTCTTTATATTGTAGCGCAGCATTAGATCCGATCGTCAGATCGAGTCAAGAGAAGAAAGAAAAAGGCTTACTGAAGACATGCAATCAATTTCTGAGCCTTCGATCCAAAGCTCGTTGATCTATCTCCTCCTCAGAGAGCAAAAAATCTTGATTTATTCCTGGAAAGTAACTCTTATTCTCAGTCTATCTCAGATGATGACTGTAATACGACATTGAATGAGCCGAGTGGGAATATACGGAATAATATTCTTCATTGTTGCTGTCATACTAATGTAGGTTCTCTTGGCAGGCAAGGTTGTGTGTTGTGTGTGAAAACTCGTAAAAAGAGGAGCCAAGAAACAAACTTTGTAGACGGGGATATCGTATAAAATGAGTTTTGTTGTGTCATGGTTTAGAAGATATGACATAAAATTACCTCCTCCAGATTTTACTTGATATTAAGTGCAGCTGCTTGAAAGCAAGATTGCATGTGAAATTCAAATGAGATTAAGGACAGCTAAATGCAATTTAAATCATAGTAGATTAGCAAAATGGATTTTGAGTTACATGTTTAAATACATGCCAAGAGATTTAGGACAATAAAATATTGAGTTAATGATGAACTTTTCGGTTTTATGTATGTACTGCCAAAAAAGAGACAATTATATTTTTAGCTTAGTATATTGCAAGGTTTTTGCTCACATGTATGACGCCTTACGAGCACATAGTTACCGAAGCTCTGCTATGCTTCCTAATAGAAAACTTTCCAAAAAGTGCAACACGTTTACTCCAAACTTTATTGTACTCCAGAAACTCATTCTGTCAGGGATACCTTTGTGCCGAAATAATGGACTTATATTGACAGAGAAGACTTACCACAATATGGCTTCCCTAGTCTACTACAAAATATACAAAACTAATAGGTTTCTCTCTCAATCTTGGTAAGACTGGACGCTGCTGATACTTGGACCAACTTCCTCCGCAGACCCAATCCATCGATTATCCCTCGAATCTAATCACGGAGAGAGCTTTTCCTCCACTAAATCCACTCGTATCATGATCATCCTTGCATAAAACATCCCACTTTTGTACTCTCAACTTTGCCATGAGTTCCATGGCCAGACAGGAATTGACCTAATACTCATATCATACAATATTAATGCAGGTATGAACGGGAAAGCGTGTGGATCACACCGGCACATGAGATACGCAGTGAAGGGCTCTCAGGGGAGATTGAAAATGGGAGAAGGAGCAACAGAGGAGATGTCTGTATAAACGCTACAGAGCACGAAGGAAGGTGGATGAATTTAAAACTCTCGTCTTTGAAATGCACGAGTTGACTCTTTAATGTGACAAAAGTGCACCACTCAAGGAAAGAGAAGAAGCTAGGTCACATTTCAAGAACGGGGGAAACATCATTCCGTGCCTTTCTATACCCGAGCTTTAAGCAGCATTGTCTTACATCTGTTTTCTTAAGACATGCTCACACACCCAAGGCCACCACTAGCTGTCACTTTTACCCCCAACAACGCTGCTTGGCTGGACGATGTCATTTTCTCTTTTCCTTGTTGTAGTAGTAGTAGTAGCTTAGCTCGTGTGTGTGGCGTCTGGCTATCGGCACAAGGCCGCAAGGCTATTGCTTACCACCACACTGTGACTACCAGCAGCACTACTACTACTATTACTTGTAGTATGACAACGACAGCCCGGCTGATATATATCTTAATGGCTGGTCGGGGATTGAAGACTAAAGGACTGTGAGGAGAAAAGACAAGTGAAAGTGGCGCAGTGAGTAAAGGAGGGGCGATGTCTTACTACATAACCATCATACACCATTCACAGCCTCTCGTCATTTTGGCCTTCTCGAGAGTCGTATCAAATATGTCATAGACGAGAGACTGAGAGAGGTAATTGAATTTGTGCTTCATTCCTTTGATGCCTAATTAGTTGGCATTTGCTGAAAGGGCAATATAATATAGCATAAGCATGATCTGTGTTAAAAGATGGGGCTGTATATTTAGATTTCCATTTGAGCAAACATAAAATGTGGGTCAGTTTGCGGAGAAAAATGGATGTATCGAAGGATGAATCGACCGTGTATAAGGATCAGGAATGGATCGGGGCTAAAACGGTTTACTTTAGGGGAATACAAACGATGTCCGAAGAAGACGAAGAAGAAAAGAGGGCAACGTTGCTGAATACGCAATTTTCCGTGTATGTTGGTTGCGTACAGGAAATTTTATAACACTAGAAAGAGGACTTTCATTTTGCATGGGTGTCCGTCGTTAAAACAAGCACAGCGGTAGCATAAATTCTTTAAAGTCGCCCCGTGAAATATGAGTTGAATATTTGCTTCTTCTTTGTGGACAAAAAGTGAGCCTTGAAAAGGGCTTATTCTCTTAATACTTAACAAACACGAGCGTGCATAAAATGTAAAACTCGTTCCGCGGAATTATAGCAGCCGTAAATGTCAGAAATCGGAGACATTGACCCTGATTGTTGTTTATTTCCCAGTCAACAATCTCGTCATAATAATCGTGGCTAGTCAAAGTTATTTTCTCCGTCCAGGCGGAAATAACAAGATAATTCCGGCGATCACAATCTGACTTATGCCGAGAGGGAAATAAATAACGATGATAATGTTATAATTTGAGCCTAATGGGATCAATTTCTTTATATAACATTAAGATGCTTTATATTATTGAAGTACAATTATGACGTGCTAGGGTATGTGTAATGTAATAATATCAAACGGTAAATTCGATTTTCCAACACTTACGTTCTAACCGACGTATTCTACACAATAGCACCGACACCATATCATTAATTGAGATCTACATACTTCCAATCGCATTCAGATATTGCACAAATTGCATTCCCATATCTTCTTATCGTGGCCTTGATCTCATAATAACGCTTTTGATCTGCAAATGGCAGAAATCCATCAAAACAACATTTCGCATCCAATTAAAATCATTCTCCAACGGGCACAAGCACGCTTCAAACACTCGACTCTCTGATCTATCGAGATATAAAGGGAACAATGGACAATGAAATTGGGGATTTTCTCTAGGATCATATTTCACTTTTTTCAGAGGTCAAAGGATGGAAGAGTCAGTTTGGGTGTGATAGGAATTAATGTCTCACGTCACATTGAAAGGGTTGCCAGATCAATTTACGTTTTATGGACGTTTGATAAAATATGCCTTATTATCTCGCCTTCTAAGAGCAACCCTTGTCCATATTCATATAAACCGCGATTGTGTGTAAGTGTATTTATGGCTTGTTTACCAGCGCTTGCCTTGCATTAATTACATGGATATGCGTTCTAAAATCAAATATATAGTCCGATACTTCATGTTGTACAAACAAGCCCCCTCTCTTTATTTATTAAAACTTTGAGCCTGTTATTTCTCATTCACTGCTTTTCTTTCTTTCTTTCTTCTTTAACAAACTCGTGGCCGCAAGAACCAAAGCCAGCCAGGCAGACGCAGTGAGCCAGTCAAGCGGCTAATTCAACAACACCACTGCAGAAAAGGAACGAGCCTGACATAAAATATAATCCACAATGTAACCAGAGAGAGCTGTTTTCTAATAAATAATTATAACCCATGTTACAGAAGGAGCCTTATAAATGGAGCCTACTGATTACATACTTTAACCCCCTTTTTTTATCGCCAACGTGGTTTGGAATGTGTGTGACTTAATTCGACTAAATTACGACACGCGCCAAAAACACGGGGAGCAAAAAACAGGTCAGAAAGCTGAGATTGGTTTTGCCTTCGTTATTACTATACAGAGCACACTACAAAAACGATGGATCCTATTTGCTTGACCAGCGTTTTCTCACCGGTTAAGGCGAAATCCTTTTAAGATATCTCTCTCTCTCTCTCTCTCTCCTGCAGATGCCATCAGCATAAAAACGTCGCACGCTCATCATTGTAAATTTTTGACAAACCCTAAATTCCTTTATTTTGGCATGAGAAACAATGTGTCTCCATCTTTTTATTGCTCCTTTATCTGAGGACAGAGTCTGAATGCAAAATTGTTTTGCTTGTTAAAAACCCTTCTTTCTTCCCAGAGCATAAATTGTTACTGATGCCAAATCTCTCTTTGACCTGGACACTTTATGACGCCTTTTGTCTTTCCTTCTTCTTCGTAATTGCCTTGAAATCCTTTTAATTCAAACACTGCGGCAAAAGAGAAACACAAAAACCAAGGTGCACAATAAAAGTTGTATAATCCTCAGAAAGAAGGGAAATGCATTTTCGCATTCAGCTCCTGTTGTACAAATCCAAAGGCGGGGTCACCCACAACACTATTGTCATGCAAACACGAATAAAGGCTACAACGACACGGAATGTCCTCAGTTGCAGCTGCCTCAATTAATCCTTCCTTGGCCAAATGCCCTTTCCACTGTGATTCCAAAGCGTCAATAAGAATACAGGACATTTGCAAAACACCTTTTCCCTTTGTTTGATGGTTTAAGACCACTGTGGCTAGGTTTGCGTGCCTTAGTACAACTTACTCTTCTGTCGCATGCTCCTCTCTGCTACTTCTTACTCTTTCACTACGTGTTGCGGAGAAAGAAAACACCCCAAATGGGAGCAGAGACAAATGAGCGCTATCAGATAAGAGACGTTAAGAAATTCGGGAGTAGAGGCTGCCAATACTTGAAATTGTCCCATTATTGGAAACGAAGAAGAAGATCTCCCTTCCGGAAAATGAGATTTTGGAGCACTTCTTTTTTGCAATTCGATATATTTTTCCATCGTCGGTAGAGTTACGACAACAACATTGCTCAGATTCCACGGCTGATGACGACGACGACAACAACAACAACAAGCTGAGGAGTATCCTTTGAGCAAGACATTTAATCTCGAAAAATAAGACTCGGCCACACGCGTGACAATCGAATTTGCAGGGAGACAACAAAATATTCGAGGGTAACTTTTAGCCAGGGAAAAAGTTTTGTACGTTGTCTATTCTTTCGTCTCTGGAGGGATTCTTCTTCGTCTTCTTTTGTTTCACTTTTGGTGTTGGAGGAAAAACGGTTTTGGCAGCGAACCCATTCTTGGCACTCAACTTGAAGCTGTGATTCGGTCTCATTTAAGACAAGTTGAAGTGAAATGCTCTTTATAGACTCTTCGATTTATCCACATTACATGATGAAAAGAAAACTCCATTTACGCCCCAATTCATCTTGTTACCCTTTTCGACAGGATTTCATTCACATGCAAAAGGTTCTTTTCAACTTGATCCCCGGCACAAAAGAACCTTTTCCCAAGATGACAATATAATGTATAAATCATGATTGAATCCTAAACGGAAGTGCTGGTCATTATTTTCTGTCCCCAAAACCGGCTGCTGCTGTCCAACCTTTGACTAATGATCTCTTCCAAAGCCTTTTTTCTCTCTTTCGCGCCAAATATGAATACATGACTTGGGTGGGCATAAAGAGAATGTAATTGCTCACACGCAAGATTGGGGTCAGAACAAAACTCATGCTGGGAAAAGATTGAAATGACAAAAGTTGAGAAACAAGACAAAGACTTAATATTACGTTTTAAACCCTCCCATATGTAAGTGACTTTTCTTCAGAGATTTATGTCAAGGAAAAAGTGAATTACGTGCTCAATCTAAAACAGAGTCAGCAAAATCCTACACTGAGAATATAAAACTGCGCTTCTTTCCATCTGATATCAGGCAGACATCACGTCGACATGTCAAAATCTACGGATGGTTCACATGTCAGAAGGCAACAAGTTTAGCTGCAACAGAGTAATTAGATTTCTATTCAGAATTAGAGTGCATGGGCATTTACAACAACAGGTCAGCAGGTGATTGCAGGGATGCCAGTTTGATCTGTGGACATTCACTGATATAGAGTAATACAGTAAAGAGATAAAAGGTCAATTTTGGGGGCCGTGGTGGCTCATTGCCAAGGCGCCAGCTTGCGACAGTGATGGTCGTAGGTTCGCGCCCCGCCCCCGCCGA